>WNWK01002832.1:174950-192333 GCA_009830355.1 Cherax destructor
CTTTTCATTCATAACATCTACAATCATCTCTTTCTTATCATTCGCACAACATCCAGCACATTCAAACATCCCACTTTGACGGTTTTCTTCTTCTTCTTTTAGTAAGCTATACAGGAAAAGGGGTTACTAGCCCATTGTTCCCGGCATTTTAGTTGACTTTTACAACACGCATGGCTTACGGAGGAAAGATTCTTATTCCACTTCCCCATGGATATGAAAGGAAAAGCAATAAGAACAAGAACTATTAAGATAAAATCAAGAAAACTCAGATGAGTGTGTATACATAAACGTGGACATGTTTGCATAGTGTGACCTAAGTGTAAGTATAAGTAGCAAGACGTACCTGAAATCTTGCATGTTTATGAGACAGAAAAAGACACCAGCAATCCTACCATCATGTAAAACAGTTTCAGGTTTCTGTTTCACAGTCACCTGGCAGGATGGTAGTACCTCCTGGGTGGTTGCTGTCTACCAACCTACTACCTATAATTAATTAATTAATTCTTATGGGAAATATTATTTCGCTTTTAGGCCAAGCTTCTGGAATGGATTACGGCCGATAAGTGAGGGTCCACTGTATATTTTTAAATGTTTACACAGTAGTGTTCTGTATATTGAAATAAAGAGAATAGAGGAAATTGGCTTTAATATACATTATTTAGGTATGAATACTGGTCAGAGAGCCCGTCAGAAGTCCGAGGCATCGGTAAACGAGTATGTCGCTATGAGGAGAGGCTGTACTGCATTATATCTGCTCTCTCATCTCAGCAAATATAAAGCTGCAACCATTTAACAGTATGTATCGACTTGTACTTACCATCTTTAATATCAAAAGTCTCAAGATAGAGATCGTCAAGTCGTATGAGAGCTAGAGCATCGTCAACATCAAAGCCATAAACAAATGCCTGAATAAAGTCAGCTGCCTTCTGGATACTGTTTGGATCATCAGTCTCATTACCAGTCTGTTGGAATTAGAATAAGTCTTTATTAGAAGTAAGATCATTTACAAAAATTTTATTCGGTACTATTTATTCTAAGGTAGTCATTGCAAGCACATGTTTCAAGTGAACTCTGGTGATCTAATTAGAGAATGTCACATCAATACTACAATGACTGTGGCTACAGTATTTTGATGAAAGCTCAAACTACAAAGTAGAGTCAAAAGTAGGGAAAAAATGTATTCAACAACAGTAATGGCAAGGCAACTGGATTATTTTTTAAACATGTGCATCACAATTCATTTAATCATCTTTCCAGAAGTCTGCTGACATCAGTCAGATTACAGTGGTCTACAAATTTTGAACAATTTTGTGCTTCAGAGAAAAAGGTATAAATATTTCACTCAGGTTTTTGGGGGGCTGAAAACGAATATGATCATAATAACAATTGATTGGTTAAAGTTTCCAAGGAAATTTATTTACACATTTTACAGATTGGTATACATTATTAGTATACATGTATAATGAAAGGCGACTAAAATGCTGGGAGCAAGGGGCTAGTAACCCCTTCTCCTGTATATATTAGTAAATGTAAAAGGAGAAACTTTCGTTTTTCCTTTTGGGCCACCCCGCTTCAGTGGGAAACGGCCGACGTGTTAAAAAAAGAAGAAAATGTATAATGAATAACTTTTTCTTTTTGGGTCACCCTGCTTTGATGGGATTCGGCCAGTTTGTTGAAAGAAGAAGAAGAATGTATAATGAATCTACTCAAACTGATTCAACCCAACACAGATCACATTTTGATATACCCAGAGTCCATATCAACCTATGTAAAAATTCTATGCACATAAAGGGCCCCAGAATCTGGAATTCATTACCAGTAAATACTAAGATAACCTTGTCTGAAATCAATTTAAGACTCTTCTCAAAAACCACCTATCCACCCTAAACTAAATACTCATACTGTAAATTACTTTCAAAATTGATCTATTATTTTCCTATAAGATAATTTCAATTTTTACTAATATGTTATTATTATGTTACCCCTACTCACCCTAAACTAAATACTCATACTATAAATTACTTTCAAAAATGCTCAATGTTATTTTCCTTAAGATAATCTCAATTTTTACTATTATATGTATTACCATCCTCCTAAACACTTGTTACAATGTAATATCATCATATTGTAATTTGAACAGTGTAATATCATCATATTGTAATTTGAACAATCAAATATATACATAATTTGAACAGTGTAATATCATCATATTGTAATTTGAACAATCAAATATATAACTAGAATAAACTCAATCAATTTCTCTAATATTATGTACATAGTCTATAAGTCATTAGATTAAGCTGCCCCTAATGCCATGGCATGTCAGTGGCTCTCCTTGCACTTCAGTTTATGATTGTAACTATAAATATCTATGTAAAATTGCAATGAAATAAAATTTGTTTGTTTGTTAAGCTACTTCTGAAGCAGTAATCTGCTAACAACAATGAACTATTTTTCTTGGAAGCATTTCTCCATGACTGAGATGTCCTGGTGGAAAGGGTTAAATTTTCTGTAATTAGATAATACTACATTATAATTTTATCTTACAGGGTTTAACACACTTGCTTCATCTGTTTGGATGGAAATGAAATAGTTGACAAGAACTGGAAAATAATGATAAAATGGAATCTCTGGGAACAAAACAGCATAATAAAAAAACTGTGCATAAATGGTGAGCAAGTTCCTAGTCTACAAGAGTAATTCATGGATGCTGGTTCATAAAGATGCAAGGTATGCCCAAGACAGAAAGACTTAATAAGAGATTGAGCTTGACTGCTATGGTGAGGTTGTTGTTATATTTTCTTTTTTTCAACGACCAGGCTGTATCCAACCGAGGCAGGGTGACCCAAAAAAGAAACACTTTCATGACCACTCAACACTTTCACCATCATTCACACAATATTATTGTCTTTGCAGAGGTGCCCAGATATGAGAGTTTAGATGTTACTCCAAACAGACAATATCCCAAACCCCTCCTTCAGAGTGCAGGCATTGTACTTCTCACCTCCAGGACTCAAGTCCAGCTAACCAGTTTCCCTGAATCCCTTCACAAAATATTACCCTGCTCACACTCAAACAGCTCGTCAGGTCCCCAAAACTATTTGTCTCCATTCACTCCTAACACGCTCACACATGTCCTGGCCCGTTGCACACAAAACCTCTTTTACCCCCTCTATCCTTCCCTAAGATGACCCCTACCCATTGAGTTCAGTGAACCCTGAAGCATAAAAAAATCAAGAGGGCATGAGGTTTTTAACACTAGCTATCTCCCATGGAGGTAGTGAGGAATCACATTCCCATGTTACTATGGCTGATTTGCAGAATTAAATATTCATCATATTATTTACTTGCTACTTTACTTCTATAACACATTAGTTTTCACACCTTCAATAAAAAGTGCATTTAGTGGATTGATCAATATAGTACAGTGGACCCTCGGATTACGTCATTATTTTGTTCCAGAATGCTGTTCAAGTGCTGTTACCGAATGAATTTGTTCCCATAAGGAATAATGTAAATTAGATTAGTCCTTTAAGACCCCCAAAAATACACTTACAAAAGCACTTACAAAAATACACTTACATAATTTTTCGAGTTTGAAGCGGTACGTAATCCGGGGGTCCACTGTACTAAAACGATGCTGTAAGACTTCTCATACATTGAAAATTAGCTAGTACAAACAAGACATATTCACTTACCCTAATTTCCATATTTCTGGTTTTCAGGTTAAACCTGACTTGAAGCTTTAAGTGTTCAACAATGGGAGAATATATTTTTTCCCAGTTTGCTTTTAAAGGGGTGTACCTGTAGAAAAAATATATTAAATATTTCACCATTAAATACCTTTACCTTGCTTGGTAAGGCATACCCATCCTCCCTGGCAAGAATAGCAATACTTCCTAGCTAAAAATTTAAGTTTCAGAAAATGCCTCAAACTATCCTGAAATGTCAAAATGTGCAATAATCATATTTTAGCACTTTTTTTCTATATATTGTAATATTTTACATATTTAAAAAATATGCTTATAGCCTATCAATGAGATATGGTACAGTATTAAATTTTAATGGCTATACATGTACGTACGTATATATATTATAATGAATTACACTATTTCAGAATACGTAAAAGATTTTGTGATCATGTGTGCAATATAACATACCTATTGTTTGGAACAGGTATCTTTCTCATCTCTACTTGAGTCACTTTCTCCTTTTTGGCTGGAGGGAAAACTGGCCGAGCCACTGCATCATCCTGAGTGATTTTTAATTACAAATATATGCAGTATAAAAAAGATAAATATTAAGTGCTCAATTTTCATACAAGATGATCAGTTATACATAATATATCAATTATCTGGCAATCACTCATTCAGTGACTCATTATCTGAAGATCTTTTTCGTACATAGCACTAAAACAGATATGTACTGCAAAAAATGTGCATTCAAAAAGTACTGTACGTACCATTAAAATAGTAATCTAGCTTTTTTTTTTTTTTTACATCCAGCACAACCTCCCTTTAACTGTGCTGGATAATTGATGGTCTACTGTGTTTAACTTATAAGGTAAAATACATGTACTCTTCTGTATTTTTTTTTTTTAACTTTTTGCCATACCTCACCATAGCAGAATGACCCAAAATAAAAATACATTTGCAAATATTTACTTTTAAGTGCCTCTCTAAATGGGCAGGCATTGTAGTTAAATGTTGATCCACTGAGCCTCAATATCCCCTGCCTCTCAACCCTTCTTTCACACCCATTTTCCTTGGATGTCCCCTACACCTCCATGTATCCAACTCAGATTTATGAACTTATCTTGCTACAGTCTTTATGAATGATCAAACCATTTCATCATTCATACAAGTGTCAGCACATATACAGTACTACTCTGATGCATTCCCATTTTTGCATCCAGTGACAAACCACCTTCTTTCTATGGATTCCCGTAGCTCGATCTCTAGCGCACTCGGCTCACACACTGAGGTCCGGAGGTCGAATCCCTAGTACGGCTGGATAACATTAGGACATGTTTCCATAAGACACCTGCTGTCCATGTTCACCCATCATTATAAAATGGGTACCTGGGTGTTAGATGACTGGTGTGGGTCGCATCCTGGGACAAAAACTGACCTAATTTGCCCGAAATGCTCTGCATAACAAGTGGCTTTCTATATGTCATTAATGTCAGCTAGGCGTATGTACATGTACTTGTAGAAATAAAGATATTATTATAGAGAAATAAGCATTATTATCATTATTATAGTTATTATTATATGTATTCATGAGGAAGTGCTACATCCATAAGGGTCATATAGTGCCCAATAAATGGGAGGTAATCAGGAGTAATCCAAAGAGAAGGGTAGGTCCAATTCCTTAGATAAAGAGTCCCTCAGGATGATGTTACAAGTTCTACTCTCAAGAATGGCTAGTACAGAATGTGGCCCTTTAGCATCTTCATCAATGATACCTTTGCAGATTTTGAAGGTTTCTTCACTTATTCAAAAAGACTGACATAGGCAAATTAATAAATCATGCTAAGGACCTACATGAAATATTTTATTCATATGATGCACTAGACTCATAGGGGTTATACCATATCTGGATAATGGAGGGGTAGGGGAGTAATCAAGTAAGATCCAAGGTAGGGGAGAGTAACTCTAAGTCAATGGATGAAGAGCAGCATGAAGGCAACCCCCCTCTTTGAGGGGATGTGAAGTGTAATCTTGAACTTAAGGTGATAAGTGATGAGGAATCCATAGATGACAATGGAAATACTGCATTGCACTCCAACACATTTCCTCAGTGCTTAAATCTTACCTTATTCTAGAGCTTATATTCACATTATCTAATGGCAACATGAATAATAAATACTAAACTTGGTTACAAAAGCCCAATTTTATATTTTGCTTTATATAAAAGTCTATATTAATTTGTTGCTTTTCACAAGATATAAATGCTACATTCTAGTAATTAAAACTGACCTTGCGTTTGGTTTATAAAAAAACTTTGACGTGTTTTCTAGGATAGTTTTTATGGTTTTATTGGCTGTTTCTTGTTATTATTTGATAGAATGGAAAACATACTACTGAAATACAGATGATTTTAGTTGTTTCCAGAACCACCTCAAATCATCTTCAAAGTCGCAGAAATATTTGATTTTTGTCAATTTTTCTGATTACAAGTAAGGCCCCCCTACACCCCTTGGTGTGTTTTATGTTTTTTTTATTGAGTCTGATTTAATTATTGGAATGCTGTAACCAATGACTAATCATACCTAGTTATATTTTATTATCTAAGAAATAGGGTAAATCTTTAACTTTTTTTTTATAGTAAATTCAAAATGAAAAGTAAGTGTAATAAAGAAGCCAAGGGACATGATTAATGAACAGAGGAAATGTTTTAATGCCTGCAATGTCTACAGTGTTTGCCTTGGAATCTGTTTTTAAAATGGATTTTTTTTAATTTTGCAGAAAACTGGCCAAATTAATGACTTCTATGCACTTTATAGGATAGTTTTGATAGTTGAATGAGCAGTTTCTTATGCTCAATCAACAGACTGGAAGGAATACTAGCAAAATAGCTAAAAATCTGGTCGAACTGAACAATAGAATTGTCTTAAAATAGGGCTTTCTTTTGATTATAATAATAATAATTAAAATAGGGCTCAAAGTTAGCAAAATTGCCGAAGTATAAATTGCATCCAGACCGCTAACTTTGTGCCTGCATAATTCCTTAGGTTTTTCCATCAAATTTCATATGTTTGGTGTCACTGATTCAGAAAAATTTCTCTACCATTTCAGGAAAAAAAAATTAAATGTGAACACTGAGCATTTAATTTCAGGGATCTGGACAATGAAAGTGTTGAATTTAATTCCTTAACTAAACTTATCCTTATGATTTAATTATTTAATTTCAATTTACTTTATTTTCCATATGGCTTGTAAAAACAGTTTTTTCAGCTACCTTCACTTTAGCCATCCTTAGATTAAAAACAAAAAATGTCTAATGGATCACAGTTAACTCTAAACTCATTAAGAAAACAAGTACAGTACACGAAACAATAGTGTATTAATATGCAGGTACCTGTTCAGTTTCCATTTTTGTGTCTTCTTCAGCCTTTCTCTTCTGTGGGGGGCTTTTCTGCTGAGCTTCTGCCATTACATCTGTATCTGTACTCTTGGCAACAGTCTTGGGTTTCACTGATGCCATTTTCAAAAGAGGGCAAAACTTGCTGAAAAAAAATTGAAATAATTGTATACTGACATTATGTAAACACTCCAATAGCACATTAATACATAAAATCCACTCCAATCTAACATGCTCATACCAGCCTGTTGATTGTTCAGGCCCCTAGAATTCAACTGGCTCAATTGGTAGCAGCCTCGGCTCACACACTGAGGGACAAGGATTTGATTTCTGGATGAGCGAAAACACTGAGCATATTTCTTTATGCCATGTACTGTACATGAATGGGTGTAGTTGGGTGTGAATTGCACCTGCCTAGCATGGGCCAATAAGCCTAATGCAGTGTTCCACTCTTATGTTTTACTGCCCCTGTTAACCTTGCAGTAAGTAGATAGTACCTTGGTGTTAGCCAACTGGTGTGGGACAATTAAAGGCCCCCACCGGAAATAAGCGTGACAGTATGATGACATGTAAAGGACCCCACTGGAAATAAGCTTGAAAGTATGATGACACATTTTTATTGGGTTATCCTGAGTTACTAACCCTCTAGGTTAATAATACAAATAAAATCATAATCTTCCCTCACTCACTCCCTCTAACCCTTTCTGGGATGACCCCAACCTCTTCTTCCTTCCATACCAGATTTATACATCCTCTTGGTTATTTTAGTCTGCTTCAAATGTACTAATTTATTCATATTGTGAGACATGGACTTCAGTAAGACCTTTGATAGTCCCACACAAAAGACTGATGAGGAAAGTTGCAGACATGGTATAGAAGGCATTATCTCCTGGGTCAAAGCATGACAGGCAACAGAATGTGTGCACAAATGGAGAAAAAATAAAAAATGGAGACCCTAGCTGTTCATAATCAACATAAATGACATATACGTATGTGGGAATATATAACGACATACATAAGTTTCTAAAAGTATTATCCAGAGAGGATGAGGTGGTTTGGACATTGAGAGAGGATGCAACAATACAGAATGACTTGGAGGATGCATAAATCTGAAGTGGAGGGAAGGTGGGGTAGGGGCTGTCTTAGGAAAGGTTGGAGGGAAGGAATAAAAGTGGTTTTTGTATGTGAAGGGCTTAGCCATCCAGCAAGTGAGTGTGAGCAGGTTAGATAGGAGTGGAGGCAAGTGGTTTTTATGACATGACATGCTGTTGGAGTGTGAGCAAGATAACATTTATAAAGGGATTCAGGGAAACCGGTTAGCTGGATTTGGGTCCTGGAGGTGGGAAGTAGAGTGCCTGCACTCAGAAGGATGGATGGGAATATTGAGGTTTTGAACTGTAATATCAGCACACCTCTGTCAAGACAGTGATGGAGTGAGTGATGATAAAGTGTTTATTCTTTTTTGGGTCTCCCTACAGTATAGTGAGAATATCAGTATAGTGAATAGTGAGAATAGAATAGTGAGAATATCAGTATGAATCAACAGGGTTGCTATTGGCAAACTGGGCTTTAATATAATTAATCTCAGAAGGGTTTAGGAAAGATTTAGTTGTTTGTACCTACAGTGGACCCCCGAGTTACGAGCACCCCGGAAATCGTACAATTATGTAAGTATAATATTGTAAGTGCTTTTGTAAGTGTATTTTTGGGGGTCTGAAATGGACTAACCTACTTAAACATTATTCCTTAAGGGAGTAAATTCGTTCGGTAATGGCACTTGAGCAGGCTTCTGGAATGAATTTTGCTCGTTACTTGGGGGTCCACTGTATATATTTGAAGCTCCAAATTTTACAACCCTTTACTGTACAGTAGGTCCCCACTTTATTTCGTTTCGCCTTACGGCGTTCCACTAATACAGCAATTTCAAATTATGACCAACTCTCTATACAGCTCTCCGTCTTTCTAATACGGCGCGCGCCACCCGGTTTCTTTACATTCTACTGAGCACTGCGTCTCCATTATATTTGGAAACTTTCCAAAATTTCAAGTGCTTTAAAGTTATTTCATATACATATACAGTGGACCCCCGAGTATCGTAAAAACTTCATTCCAGAATCCTGCTCAAGTGCCTTTACCGAACGAATTTACTCCCTTAAGAAATAATGTCACTTAGGTTAGTCTATGTCAGACCCCCAAAAATACACTTCCACAAGCACTTACAAAATTATACTTATATAATTGTACGATTTCCGGGGTGTACGTAACTTGGGGGTCCACTGTATACAGTGGAACCTCGGTTTTCATATTCCCTACTAGGTTATATGTAAAACTATAGTTATTCTCTATAAAATGTATTTTTTGTTAATATTTTTGGGTGTCTGGAATGGAGTAATTGGATTTACATTATTTCTTATAGGAAATATTAACAAAAAATATATTTTATAAAGAATAACTATAGTTTTACATACAACCTAGTATGGCATACAAAAACTGAGGTTCCACTGTACTCTGATAATTATACTTATGTGTACCCGTACCTAAGTAAACTTACACACTGCTGGCATGCAGGTACACATTAAAATCACTAAGAGTGTCTTTTTAGTCTTGAAGATGCCATATTAATAATGATAATAATAATGACACACAATAATAATCACTCTGAGGCGCATTAAATGTTGTATAAAACATTAATATAAACATTTTGCTTAATCCATCTATGATATTTTTTTCAAAATTATATAATAAACACGCTACATAACATAAAAACATGATAAATACACCCACAGTAGAATAAATTAACATAAATATGGAGAGCGTATAAATCTGTAGGGGAAGGAAGGAGGGGTAGGGGTCGTCCTCGAAAAGGTTGGAGGGAGGGGGTAAAGGTTTTGTGGGCGAGGGGCTTGGACTTCCAGCAAGTGTGTGTGAGCGTGTTAGATAGGAGTGAATGGTTTTTGGGACGTGACGAGCTGTTGGAGTGTGAGCAGGGTAATATTGTGAAGGGATTCAGGGAAACCGGTTATTATAGATTTAGCTGGACTTGAGTCCTGGAAATGGGAAGTACAATGCCTACACTTTAAAGGAGGGGTCTGGGACAGATCTATTCCTACCTCGTCTCACACAACGTACTCAACCCCTGTCAGTTTGGATTCAGGACCAACAAGAGCACAAATGATGCTATTATACACATACTAGAGTTAATATACACCGCACTTGAGAAGAAAGAAGTCCCAATGGGAATCTTCATTGATCTATGCAAAGCTTTTGATACAGTCTACCATGACTTATTGCTCACAAAATTAGCACACTATGGTATAAGAGGCCACTCACTCAACTACCTAAAGTCATACCTTAGTAACAGAAGCCAATACGTGTACACAAATGGAGTGAACTCTTCCACACAACAAATTACAGTCGGAGTCCCTCAAGGAAGTGTACTGGGTCCACTCCTATTCCTCATTTACATCAATGACCTACCGAATGCATCACAACTACTCAAACCCATATTATTTGCAGATGACACAACATATGTCTTCTCTCACCCAAATCCAGTCATACTGGCCAACACTGTTAATGCCGAATTACAGAAAATATCAACATGGATGACGACTAATAAGCTTACTCTCAATACTGACAAGACCTACTTCATACAGTTTTGAAACAGAGCCACAAATGTTCCACTTAACATAACACTCAATGGTTCACCAATCACAAGACTCAGAGAGAGAAAATTCCTAGGAATCCACATTGACAGTAGCCTTAAATTCGAAACACACATACAACAAATTTCCAAGAAAATCTCAAAGACAGTAGGCATATTATCAAAGATACGCTACTATGTGCCTCAATCAGCTCTCCTTGCACTATATCATTCACTCATCTACCATTATCTCACCTATGGAATCTGTGCATGGGGATCAACCTTAAATCACCTTAGACCACTCATAACCCAGCAAAAGGCTGCAGTCAGAATGATAACAAACTCCCACTCTAGACAGCATACTCCACCAATATTCAAAAGCCTAAAACTACTCACTGTAAAGAACATTCACACTTATTCTTGTGCCTACTACATACATAGAACTCTACACTCTAAAATAAACCCTCCGCTCAAAATTCTCCTCACCAACTTTAATAGGACCCATGACCACAACACAAGACACAGATCACTTTTTGATATACCCAGTGTCCATATCAACCTATGTAAAAATTCTATGCACATAAAGGGCCTCAGAATCTGGAATTCATTACCTTCATAACCTTGTCTGAAAATAAATTCAAGACTCTTCTCAAAAACCACCTACTCACCCTAAACTAAATACAGTGGACCCCCGAGTTTCGTAAACCCTGGAAATCGTACAATTATGTAAGTATAATATTGTAAGTGCTTGTGGAAGTGTATTTTTGGGGGTCTGAAATAGACTAACCTACGTGACATTTTTCCTTAAGGGAGTAAATTCGTTCGGAAATGGCGCTTGAGCAGACTTCAGGAGTGAAGTTTTTACGAAACTTGGGGGTCCACTGTAGTCATACTGTAAATTACTTTCAAAAATGCTCACTGTTATTTTCCTATAAGATTATTTTCCTATAAGATAATTTCACTTTTTACTATTATGTTACCATCCTACTAAACACTTGTTACAATGTAATATCATCATATTGTAATTTGAACAATCTAATATTTAGTACAGTGGACCCCCGGTGTTCGTGATGCTCCAAACTCGCCCTTTTATGTAAGTGTATTTTTGTAAATGCTTTTGTAAGTGTATTTTTGGGGGTCTAAAAGGACTAGTCTACTTTACATTATTCCTTATGGGAATACGTAAATTCATTTGGTAATGGCACTTGAACAGCATTCTGGAACGAAAAAATCATGAAAATCGGTGGTCCACTGTATTATGTACATAGTCTATAAGCCATTAGATTAAGCTGCCCTTAATACCATGGCATGTTAGTGGCTCTCCTTGCACTTCAGTTTATGATTGTACAGTGGACCCTCGGTTTTCGCCGAAAATTCTTTCCAGAATGCTGCTCAAGTGCCATTACCGAACGAATTTACTTCCTTAACCCTTTGAGGGTCGGTCCCGTACTAGTACGTCATTGCAGCCAGGGTCGGTCACGTACTTGTACGCCTAAATTCTAGTGCCTTCAAATCTGGTGGAAGAAAGCTGGAAGGCCTACATATGAAAGAATGGGTCTGCGTGGTCAGTGTGCACAGTATAAAAAAAATCCTAGCACGCAGTGCATAATGAGAAAAAAAAAAACTGACCGTTTTTTTGGTTTAAAACAGCGACTTTCGGGTGTATTTTCGTATGGTATTTGTGGTTGTATTCTGGTTTTCTTGGTCTCATTCGATAGAATGGAAGATATTTTACAGAAATTGTGATGATTTTGATTGGTTTTACGATGACAAGTACCTTGAAACTGAGCGCAAAGTAGCGAAAATGCTTGATTTTTTTCGATGTTCAAGAGTAAACAAATCACGCCATGCGTCCAATACACATCAAGTGGCATGTCTAATATTCTTGCACAAGTGCACTGATATTATTTATACCGTTTCTACAATGATGCAGTTGTATACATAACAGTAAATCTTCTATTTTTTTGTGAGAATAAAAATTAAAAATGGAAAACCAAAATAATGTAAGAGGGGCCTGGAGACGTGACTAATGAACAGAGAAGATGTTACTTTAGTGCCTGGAGTGTCTGCCTTGTTTATTCTGGACCCTATTTTGAAATTGGCATCGTTTGAAATTTGTGTGAAATTGGCCAAATTGCCATTTTCTGACCACTATTTTGGGTAGTTGCAATTGGTAAATAGGCGGTTTCTTGTACTCAGTCGATAGAAGAAATGGAGTTCTAGCGAAATAGCTATAATTTTAGTAGACTGAGACATTGGAATTTGCTGAAAATAGGGCTCAAAGTGGGCGAAATAGCCGATGCGTAAATGTCATCGATACCTCTAACTTCGCGAAAGCATAACTCCCTTAGTTTTCCATCAAATTTCATAATTTTGGTAGCGTTATGATCGGAAAAAGATTCTCTATAATTTCATAAGAAAAAATAATTTATTTTTTTTCTGAAAAGTTTTCGACCCTGAGAACAATTTTGAAAGAGGGCCTCTCGACCCTCAAAGGGTTAAGAAATAATGTCACGTAGGTTAGTCTATTTCAGACCCTCAAAAATACACTTGCAAAAGCACTTACGAAAATACACTTACATAAATGTTCGAGTTTGGAGATGACCGAAAACCGAGGGACCACTGTAATTATAAAAACTTGATGTAAACTTGCAATGAAATAAAAATTCTATTGTATTCTATATTGACAGTTTGGAGGGACTATTCTAAAGTGTCGTATCTGAGCGCCTTTAAAAAGACAGTGATTACATATGAGTGAGGTGAAAATGTTGAATGATGATTAAAGTATTTTCTTTTTGGGGATTTTCTTTCTTTTTGGCTCACCCTGCCTCGGTGGGAGACGGCCGACTTGTTGAAAAGAAAAAAAAAAAAAGAGATGTTTTTCTAGTCGGCTTGCGGAGTGAACTAAAACCATACGCTTTTGCCTGGTTTGTTTACATAACTCGTGTCTGTCCTCTCATGTACTCATTCTCTCTCTCTCTCTCTCTCTCGTTTATTCGTTTAATCTTGTTTACTCACCTCTCGCGCTACATTAAGACTACAAATATTTTAAGGTAAGTACAGTGGACCCTCGGTTAACGAAAGGTCCCGTTAACGAAAGTTTCGGAAAACGTAAGCTTTTTTCGGAATCGGTTAGCGAAAAATTCCTCGGTTACCGAAAGGTATTAGACGTGTCCGCCTGCTCTGCGCAAGCGCAGGACACCGGTGAAGCGTTGTTTACCATTGAGAGAACATTACCCAGTGCGCTCTTTCAAAGATTCACAATATATTTGGTGTATTTTTTGGTGGTTTAGTGATTGTCACTGTGAAATAAGTCACCATGGGTCCAAAGAAGCTTCCTAGTGGCACCCCAGTGGTAGCAGGCATGCAGGGAGTGTAGCATTCATGGAGGGAGTGTAGCATTCATGCAGGGAGTGTAGCATTCATGCAGGGAGTGTAGCATTCATGCAGAGAGTGTAGCATTCATGCAGGGAATGTAGCATTCATGCAGAGAGTGTAGCATTCATGCAGAGAGTGTAGCATTCATGCAGGGAGTGTAGCATTCATGCAGGGAGTGTAGCATTTATGCAGAGAGTGTAGCATTCATGCAGAGAGTGTAGCATTCATGCAGGGAGTGTAGCATTCATGCAGAGAGTGTAGCATTCATGCAGGGAGTGTAGCAGGCATGCAGGGAGTGTAGCAGGCATGCAGGGAGTGTAGCATTCATGCAGAGAGTGTAGCATTCATGGAGGGAGTGTAGCATTCATGCAGGAGTGTAGCATTCATGCAGGGAGTGTAGCATTCATGCAGAGAGTGTAGCATTCATGCAGGGAGTGTAGCATTCATGCAGAGAGTGTAGCATTCATGCAGAGAGTGTAGCATTCATGCAGGGAGTGTAGCATTCATGCAGAGAGTGTAGCATTCATGCAGGAGTGTAGCATTCATGCAGGGAGTGTAGCATTCATGCAGGAGTGTAGCATTCATGCAGAGAGTGTAGCATTCATGCAGGGAGTGTAGCATTCATGCAGAGAGTGTAGCATTCATGCAGAGAGTGTAGCATTCATGCAGGAGTGTAGCATTCATGCAGAGAGTGTAGCATTCATGCAGGGAGTGTAGCAGGCATGCAGGGATGTAGCAGGCATGCAGGAGTGTAGCATTCATGCAGAGAGTGTAGCATTCATGGAGGGAGTGTAGCATTCATGCAGGGAGTGTAGCATTCATGCAGGGAGTGTAGCATTCATGCATTAAAAGAAAAAGAAGGGAAGTAACCCCAGAGAGGGACTTGTTACCTGAAGTCCTTTTGGAGGGGGATTTCCCTTCCAACCATTAACACCCTGCCGCTGTCAGCAACTCTAGCTTCCAGATGCTTGCAACTCTTCAATAAAGGTAAGTAAATGTTATTGTTTTTTTTTTTTTGAGTGATTATTTTTTTGTGGAACAAATTAATTGTATTTACATTATTTCTTATGGGAAATAAGGTTTCAGATAACGAAAGATTCAGATTAAGTAATAGCTCCTGGAACGGATTAATTTCGTTAACCGAGGGTCCACTGTAATGAGTGTACTGTATATGCATTTTATTGCCCTAGGGCACTTTAAATGCCTGGTATATAATATGTGAGTGGGGTGGCCAGATGGGGTTACGATACCTACCACACTATTCGATACCTACCTACCACACTATTCGATACCTACCTACCCTACTATTCACCTTGCACCCTTAATTTGAGTAAACTTGCTGTCTGCTATAATTAAAAACAGATGTAAAAATCAAACAAACTATGATCAATTTCTCTAGCAGTATTAAGTAGTCTGTAAGCCATTAAATTTAGTCTGCCCATAATGCCATGGCATGATAGTGGCTCTCTTTGCACTGCAACTCATTATTGTAATTATATAATCTCAATGTAAACTTGCAAGGAAATAAAATTTGAATTTGAATATTAAGACCATTAAGCCTACAAATATTTTAAGGTAAGTAATGAGTGTACACTATGCATTTTATCATTCTAGGGCTCTTTAAATGTCGAAGTATATTACATGTGGGTGGGGTGGGGTGTCCTGGCTGGCTACCATACCTAACTTTTTACAATAAACACTAAGACTACAAATATTTTGAGGTAAGTAATGAGTGAACTGTGTGTGTATTTTACTTTTTATTGTTTTTAATGCCTTGTTCTATTGCTAACTTAATATATATTAATGTAAACTTATTATCTGACATTTATAAGTGGAAACAAATGGCGTTCTGCTTTCCGGTGATGTCCGCTTTCCAGCAGTAGCCTGGAACCAAACCTGCCCTACTGTACAGTGGTCCCCTGAGTAATGAACACCCCGGAAATCGTACAATTATGTAAGTACAGTGGTCCCTCGGTTTTCGCCGAAAATTTGTTCCAGAATGCTGCTCAAGTGCCATTACCGAACGAATTTACTTCCTTAAGAAATAATGTCACGCCAAAAATACACTTGCAACAGCACTTACAAAAATACACTTACATAGCTGAGGTCAGTGGTCACGTGTGGTCATACCTGTCCTAAGCTGTCTGGGAATTAGCGTGGGGTGATACCGAGCACATGGCTCACTGCAGTGTTTTAGAATCTCAGGTTGAAGTGTTGAAGAAGGAGGTTCTACTTCTTCAGGAGGAAAATAGGAGGCTGAAGCTTCGCCTAGATGGGTGTGGGAGTGAGTGTGAGATGGTTGGTGCTGGTAAGGAGGAAATGGTTACCAACAGTGAAAGTGGCAGCCGCTTTAAGTGGCAAGTGGTTCACAATTCAGGAAGAAGGAAGATAAGGAAGGTTAACAGAGAAGATGTGAAGGTAGGAAATCGATTCTCTGTTCTCCAGGACGAGTGTACTTCAGTGGTTAGTGAGTGGCGAGTGGTACCCAGTAATGGGAGGAGCATCAAAATAAGGAAAGTTAAGAGAGAAGATTTGAAGGTAGGAAATAGCTTCTCTGTTATTCAGGATGAGTGTACTCCAGTGGGCAGTGAAGGTAAAGGTACTACTTTCCCTGCTAATAGAGGTAAGAGAATTCTTGTGGTAGGTGACTCACAGGTAAGATATATGGACCGTGCTTTCTGTAATAGGAATAGGGAGGTGAGAGAGAGGGTGTGCTTCCCTGGAGCTGGTGTTGGTGACATAGTCAACAGGTTGGATAATATCATGGCAGGTAATGGGAACAAGCCCATTATCTGTCTCAGTGCTGGTGGAAATGATATTGGGAAGGGTAGGAGAGAAGAGCTGCTGGATAAGTACAGGTCAGCTATAGAGCTAATCAAGTCTAAGGGAGGGGTCCCAATTATATGTAGCATCTTGCCTAGAAGGAGAGTGGAAATGAATGGTTGTCTAGGGCAATTGGTGTAAATTGCTGGCTAGACAGATACTGCAAGGAACTTGCAGTCCCATTCATTGACAACTGGGACAACTTTTATGGCAAACATGATATGTATGCAAGGGATGGGGTACATCTCTCTGGGACAGGGGGGAAGCACTTGCCAACTCGATTGAGAGGGCCATTGCTGACATGCCTAGGATTTTAAACTGATAGAGGATAGAGGTATGGTGTGTGTGGGAAACAGTCAGTTTGCAACACTAGGGTTGAAAACAGTAAATTTATAAAAGAAATTCATCATAAATTTACAAATAAAGACAATGGATCAGGTCAGCAAACAAAGGGAG
>WNWK01002833.1:0-97500 GCA_009830355.1 Cherax destructor
TTTTTGTATCCAAAAAAAAAAACGCCCGAAATGCTCGTATCCTAAAAAACTTGTGGGGGATCATGCCTTTTTTTCGGCAACCCTTTCCCGGGGTTTGAAACCAAATTTTAAAAGAAAAAAATTTTTTCCCCCATAAGAAATAATGAAAATCCTTACAGTGGACCCCCGGTTAATCCCAAAATTTTTCCCCAGAATGGGGTTCGGTCCCTTAAACAAATTTATTAACATAAGGAATAATGTAAATTAGATTAGTCTTTTTGGACCCCCAAACATACACTTACAAAACCAAAAAATACACTTACATGATCTTTAGTGTTTACAGGTGAAACCCCGGGGGTCCACTGTCCCCCGGGGTTCCCAAACACCCAAAAATGTTCAAAAAAAATTCATTTTATAAAGAATAAATATATTTTTGCATAAAAAAACAATAAAAATAAATATATCTTCACAATTGCCCTAATATATTAATAAACAATATTAATAACATAAAAAAAATTTTTTATTCATTCTAAAGTACGGGGGGCCCCCCCGGCTAAAACCCCCCCGGGAAAATCGAAATTTTTTTAAAAAAATTTTGTGCGCGGGGTTTTTTTTGGGGGGTTTAAAAAAAGACAACCTACGTACATTTTTTTTAAAGGGGAAATAAATTCTTCGGTAATGGCACTTGAGCAGGCTTCGGAATGTTTTTTTTCTTGGGGGGGTCACTCCCCCTTAGAATGAAAAAAATGTCATTACGTATGTCACGAGGGTGGTGGTGGTGTTGGGTTACAGAGCCACTGGCAGCATAAGCCGTATAGTGGTGGCGGCAGGCGGGGGGTGTTGTCGGGGGCCCCCATATCAGTGGACCCCCGAGTTACAACCCCCCCGAAATCGTACAATTATGTAAGTATAATATTGTGTGTTTTGTAAGTGTTTTTTTGGGGGTCTGAAAGGGAAAAAACCCTTTTACTTGACATTTTTTTTTAAAAGGGAGTAAATTGCCGGTAATCATTTGAGCATTTTTTCTGGAATAAATTTTTTTTCCCCTTTTGGGGGGTTTTCCGGGGGTTACCTCCAAAACATTGGAGGAGTTGGTTTCGCCCCCTTTTTTTCTATCGTTTAATCGCTTAACTTACTTGCTACACTTTTAAACCCCCACACTTTATCACTGGCTTCCCGGGGGCCTTTATCAACCCCCTGCTGTTTTTAGATCGTACATATTTTAGAATCACTGAAGAATGCACTTTTCCTCCTCTCTTCCTCCCCCCACTTTCGACTTTGCTACAATTTATTCTTCAATTCATTGTTTTTCCATTTTCTTTACCAAAGGGCTGGTTTTTTGGTTTTTTTTGGGGGCCCATGGTTAATTATGTAGCAGTCGCACTAATCAACAAGCACAAAAAAAAAGGGGTTATTGTGAAATTTTTGGGGTGAAAGCACAGGGTAAGTTCACTCGGGGGAAAAAAAAACCCGCCCCGACTCAAAAAACCCTGTACCGGCAGGTGGAAAAGGTCTGGGTACGGCAGGCGAAACCCAAAATACTGTTCAAACAAGAAAAAAATTTAGCTAAAAAAAAAGGGCCAAAGTCAAAAGGGTTTTAAACTTGGGGCGGTTGAAACTCGAGGTTCCATTTTTACCCCCCTTCTTGTGAAAAAACTATTTTTAGAAGGAATAACACTCTGAGTAAAAGGCATACAAAAGGAATAATTTTCTACAGTTCCCCAAAAAAAATTTTTGTGTACACATTTTCTTTGGTGTTGAACTGGGGAAAAACGTTATTTTTTCCCCAAAACTCCGAAAAAACGGGAAAAAAATCTCAAATTTTTGTTAATTTATTCACTGTGGGGTGTATTTATCATGTTTATATGTTACAACGTGTTTATTATAAAATTTTTTTAAAAAAAATTTTATAGATGAATTAATATAAAAAAGTCTAACAGTGGACCCCCCCTAATGAAAAAAATTCATCCCAGAAACCCCGCTCAAGTGATTACCAAAAAATTTTTCCCCCAAAAAATAATGTCACGTAGGTTAGTCTTTTTTAGCCCCCCCAAAAAAACACTTCCACAAGCACTTACAATTTTAACTTACAGTAGACCATCATTTAGCCCCGAGATTATGTTACACGTTACGGGTATTGAATTTTTAAGAATTGCGGCACATTTTTTCAACCGAAAAAAAGATATTAAAAATTCCGGGAATGGAAAAATTTTTGAACGCCCCCCGGTAGCCCGCGGTGGGTTAAACCATTGAGGGGGGGGCCCCATTTAGGGTGGCTATGAGCCACATCAAGTGCTTAATGCTGAAGAGAATTTTTTTTCGGGAAAAAAAAAGCCAACACAAAAAAATATCATTCAGAAAAAGGAAAAAGGGGCACCGGGGGTTCAAGACAGAAAAAGGGTCGCTTCCCCTTTTCCCCTTTTTTGGGGGGCATCAGGTGTTTTTTAAAAATAAGCCCCCCGTACTTAGGAAAGGGGGAATTTTTTTTCCTTTTTCCCCCCAAAATGTGTTTTTTTCCCGATAAGGGGGGAAAAGCTGAGATCGCCCTTGAAAACCCCTTTAGTAAGTTTCAGTTACAACAAAAAGAGCAAAGTGTGGGAAATTTTTGGGTAACCCAAAAAAATCAGACAAAAGGGAAAAAAGTAAATTTTTAATTTTTGGGGGTTTTCCTGGTTTCCCCCCACATATGCTGTTTTTTACTACGATAATTTTTGTAACTGTTTTGGATACCTGAATAAACTTTTTTACAGTTTGGGGGAAAAAGGGGAAAAAAAAAAACCCCCTTCCCACAAGCAGCATTGTTTTGTTCAGCGAGGGACACCACTGGCCATCCCCCCCCCCCCTGGACCCCCCCCGGATCCCCCGCCCCCCCCCTTTTGGGCCCCACCGGCCATCCCCGGGGGACCCCCCGGACCCCCCGGGGCCCTCCCCAGCCACCCCCCGGACCCCCCCGGGGCCCTCCCCAGCCCCCCCCCCGGGGCCCCCCCGGGGCCCTCCCCAGCCCCCCCCGGGGCCCCCCCCCTCCCAAGCTTTACGTTTTTCTACGCGAAAAAAAAAAAATCCTCTGAGAGAGTGAATTGTGTTTTGATTTTTAAATTAATATATCTTGTTTCTGCCAAGCAATCAAAGTGTTGCTCAAAGTGGCAAGAAAAAGGGATTAGCATTTAAGTTTTTTGAATTGAAGGGGAAAAAAAATTAGACAAGACAACCCGTGGCTGTAATGAAGGTTACTTTTTTTCACATAAAGAGGTAAACATAAGTTTGTGTGACTTTTTTAATTTTTTGACTTTTTTTGGGGGGAAAAAAAATTTACTGACTGAAAAAAACCCTTTTTTTACACCGGAACTGAACAAAGGGGTGACTTACCGACTGAATGACTTGACTGAATTACTGACCGAATGACTTGACTGACTTACTGACTGAATGACTTGACTGACTTGCGGCTGAATGACTTGACTGACGGCTGACTGACTGACTTGACTGACAGCTGACCCGGCTTACTTGACTGACTTACTGAGTTGACTGACTTACTGACATTTGACTTACTGACTGAACAACTTGACTGACTTACTGACTGAATTACTGACTGAATGACTTGACTGACTTACTGACTGAATGACTTGACTGACTTACTGACTGAATTAAACATTGACTTACTGACTGAATGGCTTGACTGACTTACTGACTGAATGACTTGACTGACTTACTGACTGAATGAGCTTGACTGACTTACTGGCTGTGTCACTGTAAGCTCAGTGAGAGTTCATAAGGAGTATACTTGGTTTCTGCTCGTGACCATCCGATGCAACCGTTAGCCAATGTCCAAGGTCACCCATGTCAAAGGTCAATACAGTGAGGTACCTCGACTTACGATATTTTTCATTCCAGAATGCTGTTCAAGTGTCATTACCAAACAAATTTATCTCCTTAAATGTTGTAAAATAGACTAGTCCTTTTAGACCCCCAAAAATTTTGCCACAAAAGCATTTTAAAAAAATAAACTTACATACAAGGGTGAGTTTGGGGACCATCGTAGAGATAGAGGTACCTACTGGCATATGAGCCCTGCTCGGGCAGTGCCAGTTACCATCGAGACACCGTGTAGGGATAGACCAGGCTTACGGCTCTGAGACTTCCACCTTGTCTAATATACCAGTTACCATCCCAAACTCGTCTGTTCATTATCCAATCCTACTTGAAAGAACCTCCACGCAACAAATGGTGGCAGCTTGTGGGCGCAGATTTTGAGTATTTTGAGCAGATTTGAGAGAAGAAGCAGCCGGTGTGAGTGCGCGGGCGTCAATATCAGCCCGCCAGCGACTCACCTTCCTCACCACGTGGCGTCACCCATCAAGACCCCTCTGAAGCAGTGTCTCCAGTCTTCTGGTTTCTAATTGCAAGTAAACCTCTGAAGAGGTTGATCTGGGTTTTGCAATTAAGCCAAAAAAGTAAGCCAGTTTATGGGATAGAGCCTAAGCCAAGCTGCAGTCATCCAGTCTGTCTCTTGTCATCCATACTGCATCTGCTGTGCGCAAATAATAGCATTCAGGTCCACCAGTCCAGAGGCTTAAGCCAGCTTCTTCAGGAAAGCCAGACATACAAGTAAGCCAGTTCCAGCAAAGCCAGTTCCTTGAAGTATTGTCTCCATTCGCTCTGTGCTACCAAGTTGGACTATTGTGGTGATATTCAATCATTCCAGTGGTTTGAAATTGATACAAGCCACTGGGTTAGTGAGAACAAGTGGAGTCAGGTCGGCGTCGGTAGTCATCTACCACCGACCAGCGAGGTCGAGTCGCCGTGATCACGTCACCCAGGCGCTCTGCCACTCACGCTGGTGCGCCACACCTCCACCACCACCCTGCTCCTCAAGGGTTTCTACTTGTGAGGCTATTTTCAACCCTTATTGGGTTCCCAGCGTCATTATTTCGGCTCAGATGTAGAGGGGGAAGACCCAGAGAGTGTTTTAGCGCCTGCAGTAGGGGCCCCTGGCACCGGTCATCGATGCGCTACTTCTTCAGAGTGTCCAAGCAGCAATTTAACCCTAGGAATCAAATTCTTCTTCTCATCCTCTACATTCGCGTTCATTTATCAACAGTAGAGAGACTATTCTGTATAGACATTCGTGTGTGTGAGACATTTAAACAGTGAATTTTCTTAGTGACATTTAAATACTTGTGTTTTCAGTGTTCTTGAATTTCATTTGATTCTCGTTCATTTTGCTCGAAGTCATGTCTCAAGTAAATTCGTGCGATAATATGTGTGTGCTGCTATTCAGGCCTGCTGATGTGATCAGTGGTTCTATAGTCCTTAATGACTGAAAGAGCAGTCTCTAGCCTTTGAGCAATGTGTTTGTTCTCCCAGCTTGTATCAGAGATTTGCCAAGTGATGCGAGAATGTGAAGTTCCAGATTAGTTCTTTAGATAGTATGTGTTTTATTTGTTAACGTTGCCGAGTGGTCAAGACACTAGTATTGCTGTCACTCCTGTCTGGAATTCAGCCCCTACAATATCTTGCATGCAAGATAGCGTTCAGATGCCTAGGTGCCGGAGGTATCCCGGACATGTAGTGCTAGGTCTATCTTGCAATGTTTGCTAGTTTCAGTAATGGATTCTCTCAGGACGCTTTTGTTGAAGAAAGACTACTTGAATGAGTTATAGCATCTCTGTTTGATGCAAAAGCAGTGCAGAACCGTTTCTGTTGCTGGAGTGTATTCACTGAGTGCAGTTGTTGTCCCTTGTGTTTAAGATAGTGATCTTTCAGTTGACATTAAGTCTTTGCAGAGTAAAGTAATCGTGTGTGAGTAATTATTACCTGCAGTAAGAGATGAGTGAGGCAGTTCTCTTGCTCTTTTTGTGGTATTCAGGCAACTGTTTCAACCCGGGAGATCCATCCACTCCCACCGAGCCTGTTCATTCCTTCAGTAGGAAGAAGTGATTATAAGTTAGTAAAACAGTTGTTCATTCCTTCAGTAGGAAAGTGATGTAAATAGTGACTAAGATGAAAATTAGAAAATCCAGTTTAGAACTGAAGTTATTGACTGTGTGTTTGTTATCAGATTTCCGAAAATCCAGTTTAGAACTGAAGTTATTGACTGTGTGTTTGTTATCAGTTTTCCAGTATCTAGTAAAAATTTTAAGCATGTTCCGTTCTCTCCGAGTTCACATTAACAGTATAGATTTGAGTGCACCAGATCTACCTGTCATTAATCACTACCTTCTTGTAAATATATTTCCTCAGAATTCGTAGATCACACATGAAGACAATTCGATCGGTATATATTAATTTTATTTCTCTTTTATCATGATTTTCTAAATGAGCTCATTTGTTAAATTATTTTTTTATCATGATATATTATGAAAAAGTAGATTTTTTTCCCGTCCGATAAGATCTATTAAGTATAGATTCAACTGTTGGACGATATTGTATAGAATCGCTCAGAGTTCGCCTGTTGTCTTTATTGTATGAGGTATGTGGGGGCGACAAAAGTCATGTGACTGTCATGAACCAGTGGGGTTAGGGGGTGCCGTTTCTCTCACGTGAACCCCGGTGAAACCGTTGCCAATGTCAGGTCAATTTAAGGTCAAAACGGGCGTTTGACCCCTGCTGGGGCAGTGCCGTTACCTCGAGACACCGTGTGGGATGACCAGGCTTACGGTTTGGCTTCCCCCCATCCAATACCAAGTTACCTTAAACTCGTCTGTTCATTATCAATCTGCGAAAGAACCTCCAGCAGCAGCTGAATGACTTATGCGTGCTGAATGACTTAAGTTGAACCCAGTAAAACCCATGTTTCCGTACCGGGACCTCACCACCATCACCCATGGGACGCATAACTCTCCACTCTCTTAAAATTCCCCCCAGCACACAATTTAAGGTAAATACTATTATTTCTGTTACATTTGTAGTCTTGCAGTAAAAACACATAAAAATCCGATAATGAACTCAATTACATATTCACTTTTATTTTGTGGTCTGTTGGTCAAAAAAAACTTGTTTGGTTTTTTGGGGCTCTTGGAACATAACCTTTTTTCCCATAAGTTCTTAATTTTTTAAACCCAAAAATTATCTAACAGACTTTTCAGCTAACTTTTGTGCTAAATGACCGGTCTACTGCATTTAATCGTTCCAGGGTTTTCCCTAACGGGCCCGGGGTTCACGTATTAACATAATATCGCTTTTTAATGCGCTAAGGTGAGTATTTTGCATTTATTAATAATATCATTGTAATAATGGCATCTTCAAGACATTAGGCTCTTAATGATTTAAGGGCTTGCATGCCAGCACAGTGTGTGTTTTTTTAAAATTTCCATAAATATATTAGTGTGCCCCCGCCCAGAGGGAAAATTTTTTTCAAACCCCTTTAAATGTTTCCGAGCGAATTTTCTTCCCTTAAGAAAAGCCATAGGTTAGTCTTTTCAGACCCCCAAAAAAACACTTCCACAAGCACTTACAAATTTGCACATTTTAAGATTTCGTTTCCGTTAGGCAGGGGCCATGTATCAGGCGTGGACCCTCATTTTTTTCCCCAAAATGGACATTATGTGTGTATTTTTGAAAAATTTTTTAAATTTTTTTTAGGTCTGAAAAAAACTAATCTTCTTTCATTTTACTTATGGGCAAACCGTTGGTAACAACACTCAAACGCATTCTGGAAGAATTTTTTAACGAAAACCAGTCACTGTGCAGTATTCGGGGAGAACCCCCCAAATATTTTTTGTATTATATTATAAAAATCTTGTGGGAAATGTTTTTGGGGAACCAAATAGACTAACCTCATGACATTATTCCTTTTGGGGGAATTAATTCAATGGCATGAGCAGGCTTCTGGAATGAAGTTTTTTTATTTTGGGGGTCACTGTCAGTGGTCCCGGTTTTGGTCATCTCAATCTCGCCCTTTTATGGTGTATTTTTAGAGTCTTTTGCAAAAGTATTTTGGGGTCAAATAGATTTAACCCCCGTGACATTATTTCTTAAGGAAGTAAATTGTTCGGTGGGCATTAAAAGGGAACATTCGGAAAAGAAAAAGGGGAAAAAAAAGAGGGTCCACTGTATATATAAAATATGAAATAACTTTAAAACACTTAAAATTTTTGGGAAAGTTTCCAAAATGGAGAGTGTATGGAGAATGTAAACAAACCGTGGCGCCAGTGACCGTATTAGAAAGGGCAGGTGGGAGCCTTATGAGTTTGGTCATAATTTGAAATCCTGTACGTATTAGCGAAACACCCTTTAAAACAGGGCCCACGTGAATAGAAAATTTCTCTCCCTAAAGGTTGATTGTTGAAGAACAAATTTAAAAAAATTTTTCCCTTTTGTTTTCCATGTTGATTAGTCTAAGAACATTTAAAGTTTTTCAGATTTCTAAAGTCAAAAATTTTTGTTAAATTTTTTGTGAATGCTGGTTTATAATGTAAAAATTTAACAAACATTATTAGCCATTCTGTTGGGGTTTCTTGGACCTCCCGTTGAGTGAGAGGCAGGGGGCTTTTTTTGAAAGTTCAGAAATAGTTGCTGGTGTACAAACCGGGCCTTTTACCCTTTTGCCAGGGCCCAGTAACAATGTAACAAGACTTTAACATCAAGTTATAAAAATGAAAGGATCAATAAGCGAAATAACCACAAAAATTCTTTCTGGTTTTATTAACTTAAAAATCATGAAAACTTTATATAAAGTATTTAAAATGATGTCTGCAAAAACAGTATTTAAAAAGGGTTTAACTGGTTCTTATTAATGAAGGGTGCAAAAATTCAATTACTTTCTCATCATTACCAAAAGGGTTAAAGGATTCTATTCACTTAACATATTACTTGATTTTTCTCACTGAGTGGAAAGCATCACCTTATTTATTAATCATTATCATGTGCTAGAGCGTAGACTATCACACTCCTAATTAATACCCTGGAGCAATAAATGGAATAAAAATGTTTCGCACTTGAATTTTTCCCAAATTTCCCCCTGTTTGGGATATACACACAGTCGTCTTTTAAAACTTTAGCTCAAACTCGTTTCTACTAAATCTAGGGGAAAACTCTAGCATCTGCACAGCAAACACACGCTCTTACTATGAAGCCCATTGAGACATATTCCAAAGTCCCCAAAGTTATACACTCACTCTTGATGTAGACTCCATTAGAGACATATTCCAAAGTCCCACAACTGCACAACACTCACTCTTGCTATGGCGCCATTGAGACATTTTCCCAAAGTCTCACACTCGCACTCCCTTGCTTTGACGGCAACAGACGAACCTCAGCGTCTCACTTAAAACCCAACGCACTCACTTGCTTGAGCGGCCGGGCGAACCTCAGCGTCTCACTTACTACAGTGCACTCACTTGTTTTTGCTTTAGGGCAACAGAGACGAACCTCAAGCGTCTCCCTGCCCCCTCACTTGCTTTGGTGGAAAAGACGACCCTCAGCGTCTCACTTACTACAGCGCACTCACTTGCTTTGGCGGCAACGAGACGAACCTCAGCGTCTCACTTACACAGCGCACCCCACGCGAGCGGCAACAGGAACCTCACTCAAGGTGATGGGGCTCACCAGGAACCTCACAAAGGTCAGAAGAATAAATCCTGGAACCAAAGTCTTCCCAGGAAAAGTAGGGGCCGTCCTCCATGAAAAAGTCTCACTGAGGACTGAATGCTCACTGTGGATTTGCCCGATCACGGGCTGTTGACTCGAGGATGACTGAATGACATCTGACTGATCACCGGCGGATCACTGCTTGCTGACTAAGAATCTCTCTGGTCTCTCTGTCTGACTAGCTGAATAGATACTGACAGCTGTGAGCAGGTGGCCCCCCTCTGGGTACCGATGACGTGGTAGGCGGAATTCCTGACCTGTTCGGCGGATGGATAGTTAACGCCCGTCCATAAAACCCTACCTAGATGTACAGGCCCTACCACTTGCCATTAACGCTTATTTTCATAATAATGATAAAGGGCATTCTCCTATGCTCAAGTTATATAATGATGGGTAAAGGGGGGAGTCCTCGGGTGGACTCGAGTCCTGGAGGTGGGAAGGGCAGTGCCTTCACTCAGGAGGAGTGGAGATGTTTTCAGCCAAGATTTGATAGTGATGTCAGCACACTTCTGGAAAAAAACGTGAGTGAATGATGGAGAATTTTTTCCTTGGTCACTCTGCCTTGGCAGGAAATAATTATAGGTTTAAAAAAATTAATACCCAGATTTAATTATGTATACTTAATCTTAATTTTTTTTTTATCTGCAGATCACTGCAGTCCCATTCCAGAAAATACTACAGCTTGCAACTCTTCAGACCACACCCTGCTTGTTTCACATACCCAGTGATCCTTGTGAATATACGCCTTTCTGCAACTCACAAAGATGTCTTGGCTATATGGAGGCCAGTCTGAAACGGTATAATTCAACTGCTGTTTCTCCACTTAACACACCCTGGGATCCTTCTTCCAATCAAAGTACTGGGGTTATTCATGGACAAACTGGAAAGATTTTCTAGTCCAATTGTAGTGAATTCAGAAATAATTATGAAAAATGAAAAAATTAAGTAATGTATAATGACACGGGATGTATGAAATTCTTTACCCAATTTTCCTCTAATCTTGCTTTAAAAATACATAATCAGAAATAGAAAAGGCAATTTTATACACATTGCAGTGGTCCCTCGGTTTTGCGAAATTCGTTCAGATGCTGCTCCGTGCCATTCAGATGATTTTCTTCTTAAGAAATAATGTCACATGTTGATATTTAGGCCCCAAAAAAACACTTGCAACAGCACTCAAAATACACTTACATAAATGTTGAGGTTTGAGATGACCGAAACCGGGGGCCACTGTCGAGTGGGAGTACGTAAAACTTCATTCAGAAGCCTGCTCAAGTGCCATTCCCAGCTTTACTCCCTTAAGGGGAAAAATGTCACGTAGGTTAGTCTATAAACCCCAAAAATACACTTCCACAAGCACTACAATATTATACTTACATATTGTCGATTTCCGGGGGGTTCGTTACTCGGGGTCCACTGTATTTCTGCCAACAGAGATGACTTACTGCTTTTTCCACCCAAGCAGCTAGCTTTTCACCCAAAGAGGCTTACAGAGGTCCTGGATCCCCGGCAGCCCCCTTTTGGGGACAGTTACTTTCATCTTTAAATACAGTGGTACCTCGAGTTCAATATTTTTCGTTCGAGAATGCTGTTCCAAATGCCATTCCAAATTTATCCCCCTAAGGAAAGTATAAATAGACTAGTCCTTTTACAACCCCAAAAATATACTTACAAAAGCATTTAAAAAAAAAAACTTCAAAAGGGCGTTTTGGGACCATCGTACTTTCAGTACCACTGTATAATAAATTTTTTATTTAATAATTTCATCATAATAAAAATAATCTACCCAAAGCATTATGTGGATAATGTTAAAGAAAATTAAAGTTTTTATTACCACACAAATAATTGTCATTTATTTGATGGACTTTTAAATTTCCCATTATACTAATGCCTTTTAAAACTATATACAGTCATCCCTCCGTTTTGTGTTTAATCCGTTCCTGGGATGCACTAAAACTAAACCAAATTTTCCCCCTAAAATAATGGAAATTCAATTAATCCGTTCAAGAAACCCATAAGTTTGGAAAAAAAAAATTTTGGGGCCTTAAAGATAGATTTACATGCACAAATGAATGAAATGAATGTGGCATACCACTTACTGAAGACTGATGTTGCTGGATGGAAGGAGGGGGAGGAGGGTAGAGACCTAATTTTTGGAAGGGAATCCCCCTCCATAAGGACTCTAGGTACCAAGTCCTCATCTGGGGTCACTTCCCTTCTTTGTCTTTTAATCCACTGGACCAGCGAGGTCACTGCACACCTGTGGCAAAATATCTCTCCAGGAGCTCTGTGTCTGGCGGCTCTTTAAAATGCCCTTTAAAATGGGACATGGCATTATCATTTAAAAGTAGCCAACGGATTGAAACATCTTTGTCAGGGTGATGTTCCTCCACAAATGAATGCACCCTACTCCACATTGCATAAATCTCCTTTCTCTGAAACCCCCTTTAAATCTCTCTCTCCACTGAAGCAATTTCCTCAGATCTTTTTTGTTGTTGTTGCAGCTCAGCTCTTGCAGCTCTTCAGTGGTTAGATCTTCATTGTGGTTCTCCACCAACTCTTCCACATCTTTCCACTCCACAACCCCATGCAATTCTCAATCACAATACTTTCCACAGCTTCCATACCCTCAGGGCCAGCCCAAACCCTTCAAATCCCTCTCTGGGACACAATCGCTGGCTTTCTCAAGCAGAGTTCATTTGGGAAGTCCTCCCCCAAACATCTAAAAGGCCTGCATGGAAATTCAGTGACCCTTTCCCAGAACTTTTTTTAGCAATTTAGTGAAATTAATTCACATCAGCTTTTTTAAACATTGCTTTGGTGTACAGTTTTTGAAGTTTGCAATGCCTGCTGGCCCAAAAAGGCGGGGAAAGTGTGTTGGGAAGAACTTCACTGTTAAAAATTTAAATCCTTAGACATTGGTTTAGTTTTGAGGATGACCAGGAGCATTGTCCATTACCAGGAGGCACTAAGTGGCAATTTATTCCCCAATAGATATTTCTTCCCCCGGGCCAGCCCAGTTAAATCATTCCCGGAAAATTTCCCTAGTACCCATGCCTTAGCATTAGACTTCCAAAACACACACAATTTACTCTTGTCAACACTGTAGTTCTTGAACACTCTGGGTTTTCATAGTGATACACCAGTAAAGGCTTCACTTTAAAAACCCCACTAGGGACCACACAACATGAGAGTTAGCCTGTCTTTCATGGCTTTTGTCCCCGCTTGCCTTTCCTCCTGCGTGATGTAGGTCCTCCTTGGCATTTTCTTCCAAAGAGGCCTGTTTCGTCACAATTAAACACTTGTTGGGTTTGAAATTTTTAGCCTCTACATATTTTTTAAAGTCGGCTAGATTTTCAGCCCTTGTTATCTGAACTGGCACCCTCACCATGCCTTAAACCCCTGTCTATAGAGTTCGCTCTTAAATTTTTCGAACCAGCCTTTGCTGGGCCCTTTAAAATTTATCAACATCAACATCACTGGTTCCAGGCATTTTTTTGACAGATGGCATGCAACTGCCTTGCTTTTCACGTATGATGGATTGCACAACACTATCACCCCCTAGCAGTTTTGGTTTATCCACAGCAACAACAATTTCTCCATATTTTATATTGTTTGTGATCTCTGTTTTTTTTTGTACTCACCCCTTTGCAACATTAGCTTCAGTGATTGCTTTTTTTCTTATACACAATGGAACTGATGGTTGTGGGGCTTTCTTAAATTTTTGGCAGCTCGGCAATACATACACCACTATCATATTTTTCTATTATTTCTTTCTTTAGTTCCCATGGTGTCCTCCTTTCTTTGCAAAAAGTGGCACTAGAACTTTCTTTGGGCCCATGGTAGCTTATTTAGTAGTCACAATAATCAAGGCCCAAAAACAATGAATTGTTAATAAATGTTTTGTATAAACTCCTGAATTTGTTTCACTCAAAGGGAACAATGCTAGACTGCATGACAATGTGCGTGGGTGGTGGCCTACGGCCTTTTTATGTGCGGGGGTGGTGGACAGGTTCCGGACCGAGCCAAAACGGAGGGAATCCGAAAACAGAGTCCCAAATTTTCCCGAAAAAACTGCATGAAAACAAACACGAAAACAGAGATACGAAAATGGAGGATGACCTTTTTCAAGTGGGTACCTCTACTTACGAGCAACTCCCAACTGAACATTATGTAAGTGTATTTTTATGGGGGCTTTTGTAAGTGTTTTTTGGGGTCCCGAAATGGATTAACCTAATTTTCATTATTTCCCTTTTGGGAAAAAAATTTCCCTTTAGTATCGGCACTTGAATAGCGGACTGGGCAATTTTTGCTCGTAAGTAGAGTTGTACGTGGACCCATTGTTCGTGATTTATTGTTCAGAATGCTGTTCAAGTCCGTTACCAAACAAAATTTTTTCCCATAAGGGAAAAATGTAAATTAGATAGTCCTTTTAGACCCCCAAATATACACTTACAAAAATACACTTGCATAATTGTTCGAGTTTGGGCATCCAAAAGGGGGTCCATTACAGTAGACCTCCGCCATGACGCCCCCGAAATCGTACAGTTGTGTAAATATAATATTGTAAATGCTTGTGAAGATTATTTTGGGGTCCCGAAATGAACTAACCTATGTGACATTATTTCTTAAAGGAAATAAATTCATTCGGTAATGGCATGAGCAGCTTCTGGATGAATTTGCTCTAAGATAGCGGTGGTCCACTGTACTTAGCTCATATAAGATTACTGATACTGTACCATGCACCAGTTTTAGTACTGCAAAACAGTAAAACCATTTAAAAAATTATAAATACAAAAGGAAGGCAAAATTATTCTTGACTATCTTATTACCACTAAAATATTTTCTTCGTCTTTCAATAAACGGGTTTAATCTAGAGGGCAGGGTGTCCAAAAAAAAAAACAAAAGTTTCTCATATTAAATTTAGTAATGTATACAGGAGAAGGGTTACTAAAATATACATGTAAAGGAAAAATTAGGCAAAATTTTTGTTGTAATAATATTGGTAGAATTAGACAATATGTTAAGTAAGGAACAAATGCAACTAATGTGACATTTATTGTGGCAATAAAATGTCACAAAAAATATTTGTCTAACCTATTTTTATACTACCCAGAAGTATTTGTTTATCACTTTTGCTCATGTCATATTAGTTGTTCTCTGTATTGTATACTATACTACTTATCACTACTACCTCGAACCACTATTATTTCACCTCACTTTGAGTATATAATGCCCACTGTGTCCATGAAACGCTTGTACGGCAGAAAGCTCTGGGGGCGAACGTTGCCACAATAAAATGTCACTTAAGTTGCTTTTTTGTGTCCTTTTCTTAAAATTAGTGTTGCTCAGTGGCGGCTGTGGGCCCCAGTAATCCTTTCTACTATGTATCTCAAACTTCTTTTTTAATCATTTTTATCTCGTTTCAACAAAACAATTAAAAATTCACTTATAAATACAGTGGCCCCCCGGTTAACGGCCTGCTCAAACACTAACAATTATGTAAGTGTATTTTTGTAGTGCTTTTGTAAGTGTATGTTTGGGGTCCAAAAGGACTAATCAAATTTACATTATTCCTTATGTTAATAAATTCTTCGGTAATGGTACTGAACAGCATTCGGGGCGAATTATGGCTTAAACCCGGGGGTTCCTGTACATTAAAACAGCATCAACAGTTTTCCTGTAATATATTTGTTAGTTGCAAATTATTTTGGGGTATGGTTGATGAAGTCATACGTCTGGCAGTGAGCATCTGGGGACTGCAGATCCCAGCTCCTATGGGACGCCACTGGTGTTGCTTTAGAATACAGTGGACCCTCAGTTTAAGAAGTAATCTGCAGAGGCTATTATTAATCCCCCAAACTTTCGTAATCCGAACCCTTATTTCCCCAGAAATAATGTAAATACAAATTTAAACCGTTCCACAAAAATAGTGACAATAACTTTAAATTTAAAAAACATTTACTTACCTTTATTGAAGAGACTTGCAGGCATCTGGAAGATAGGGATGATGACAGGGGCAGGGTGTTAGTGGTTGGAAGGGGAATCCCCCTCCAAAAGACTGGTAACAAATCCCTCTCTGGGGTTACTTCCCTTCTTGGTCTTTTAATGCGACTAGGACCAGCTTGAGGGGTCACTGAAACCCCTGCCTGGTGAATACTGTCTCAGTCCTCTGTTTCTGGGGACTCTTTAATACTTTCCCAAAGTGCAACATGGCTCTGTCACTGAGTGGTTGCACAGAAGGCTCATTTCAGCTTGCTCAGGGTGGTGTCTTTCAATAAATGTCTGCAACTCATTCCCTTTGTACACATCTCATAAGCACTGAAGGCCCTCCTTCTCTCTCTCTCCCTCCCCCTGTGAAGCAATAACCTCAGCTGTGGTCTGTTTACTGTTCAGATGAAGCTCTTCAGTTGTTAGCTCTATCCTGTACTCCTCCACCAACTCTTCCACATCCTCACCACTCACCTCCAACCCCAGGCTGTTCCCAATGCCCCAATATCTTCCCCAACATGTTCCACAACAGGCACAGGGTCGTCAGGGTCAGGGTCAGCCTCAAATCCTTCAAAATCCCTCTTTTCCCACAATCGAACAGTGGTCTCCAGCAAGTTAAAGTCCTGAGTCACTTCCTCCCCAAACCTTACCTAAGGCCTATGCAATGCACGATATTGAGTGATCTTTCCAGAACTCTCTTAGGTCAATTTGAGTCATTGGTCACATTAAAGCACTTCTGAAACACTGCTTTGGGTACAGTTTCTTGAAGCTTGCAATGACCTGCTGGTCCATGGGCTGGATGGAGGAGTGGTGTTGGAGGCAGAACTTCCTCTGATGAAACTGAACTCATCAGGCAACAACTCTTCCCAAATTGTGAGGATGAGCAGACATTTCCAGTACCAAGGCACTTAGGTCCAATTTCTTTTCCCGGGAGGTATTTCTTCACACTGGGGCCAAACCTCAGTCACCCATTCCTTGAAAATCTCCGTAGTAATACCTTGGTGTTAGCCTTCAATGCAAAACAAATTATTCTTGTCAACATTGTGTTCTTGAAGGGTCTGGGTTTTCTGGTGATACACCAGAAAAGGCTTCTTTTAAAATCACCACTGGCATTGGCACACATCATAAAGTTAGCCTGTCTTTCATAGGCTTGTGTCCTGGCTTGGCTTTCCTCCTGGTATGAAGGTCCTGTTGGCATTTCTTCCAAAACAGGCCTGTTTCATCACAAACATTGTTGGGGTTTGAATTTTTCAGTGTCTATGAACCCCGGGAATTCCTACACAAATTTTTCAGCCGCATGTTTGTCTGAGCTGGCTGCCTCACCATGCCTCACAATACTGTGTATGCCACTACATTTCTTAAACCTCTCAAACCAGCCTTTGCGGCCTTCAAAATCACCAGCTTCACCACTGGTTGCAGGCCTTGTCTTGACAAGATCTGCATGCAACTTCCTTGCCTTTTTCACAAATTATCGCCAGGGAAATATTTCACCTGCTATCTTTTTTTCACTGTTGACAAATGTATTGGTTAAATTTTTACCCTATTCCCTTTCCCATAGGTTTCTCATAGTGTGAACAGTTTATTCCTTGGCTAGACTAGAAAGGTAACCAGAATGTTGAATAAATTTTGATTTCTCAAACAAAGTTCTAAAACAAATTACTGAAAAATTAGCAAATGAAAAGCTGAACAGAACAATTAGAACTAGCAGATGCATTGCCCATCATAATGAAATGTGTTAGATAAAACATATCTAGTTCATGAGTTAGATAAGTTTCTGGGTCCATCTGGGCTATTGAATGCTCTTTGATTTTCTATTACTCCTGTCTGTAGTTTCAGAAAATATGAGAGCATTGTGTATCTGTGCCTTCGTGTTATAATCTTGTTTTTCCATGCACCAACATTTTCTTCCATTTTTTATACAGTATTTTCATGGTATCAAATGTCACCCCTTTGTTTAATGCCCCTAATATTTTTTAATATTCAAGATGATTAAATAAATCAGGAATATATTTTGTTTAATTCTATGTACCTGAATGATGTCACCATTGTTATAATATAACATTATTTCAATTACATGCACATTACACATGTGTGTTACTGGAGTTGGTTGAATGTGCTTTGTGTAGAATAACAGAACTGTTGCACATATGCATTGCATACCTAGAAAATGGATGATGAACATTAAAGGCACTTGCAAGACAAAAGCTATCATTCATAAAGCTTCAGGTATTTACATGAACAGAACTTAATAAGTCCCAAGAACACAGTCACGCTCACTGTGCTGGAAGCCAAGAGCACAGTAACACAATTACTATTGGTTTTTTGCAGAAATTTTAGGGGAAAAATCAGGTCCCATAATTTTCTGCCAAACAGTGCAGAAGCTTCACCCCTGACATGATTTAGAAACTTTTAAAAGAAAGCAGAACCTCAAACAAGAGAGACTGATAACTAAAGCAACAAGAGATCTAGCAAAGCAGTCATTGATTCAAGGACTTATATGATAAAGTCTACATTTTGTGTGTGTATCAAATGCTGCAAAACATTAACAAGAGAAAAATTTAGTCATGGAACAAGGTTATGAGACATTCTGAGATTGTGCACTTCACAAAGTTGATGATTAACCGGCATATTGATTTGTATTCAATGTCTACATCAGATTTTATAGAACCATGGGAAAAAAGCAACACTATGGGATCTCCCGATTGTGACACAATGAAAATTTTTTTTTCATGTGTTAAAAATAAAACCTAATCATGTTTCTAGTTCATGAGTGGTATTCTTCAAAGTATATGGGTTTTATTTTTCCATCGGCCCTTTCCACCAAGGTAGGGTGGCCCGAAAAGAAAAACTTTCACCATCATTCACTCCATCACTGTCTTACCAGAATTTTGCTTCACTACAGTTATAAAGCTGCAACATTAACACCCCCCCTTCAGAGTGCTGGCACTGTACTTCCCATCTCCAGGACTCAAGTCCAGCCTGCCGGTTTCCCTGAATCCTTCATAAATATTACCCTGCTCACACTCCAACAGCCGTCAAGTCCTAAAAACCATTTGTCTCCATTCACTCCTATCTAACAGCTCATGCATGCAGAGTCCAAGCCCCTCGCCACAAACCTCCTTTACCTCCCTCCAACCTTTCCTACCCCGACCTCTACCCTGCCTTCCCTTTACTACGATTTATACACTTCAAATCATTCTTTTTGTTCCATCCTCTCTACATGTCTGAACAATTCTCACAGTATATTCACACCACACATTGCCCTCAGACACATCTCAATGCCTTCAGCCTTCTGCTTTTGCAACATTCACCACCCATGCTTCGCACCCATATAAGAGCGTTGGTATACTATCTCTCATACATTCCCTCTTTGCTTCCATGGACAAGTTCTTTGTCTCCACAGACTCCCAAGTCACAGTCACCTTTTTCCCTCGTCAATTCTATGATTCACCTCATCTGGAAGGAAACTGCCTGTATGTTACATGAAACCTTGATCTAGTTTCAGTGAATCCTTGATTAAGTGGATTAAATCACCACTTGCATTCCCGCACAACAAAGAGTGGTCTGTCCTTCTTTGGCTTTGTGTCGCAATGACTTTTCCTCTCGAGGTATAGGTTCTGTTTTTCATTTTTCCAAAATAAACCTATATCATCACACTGAACACTTTTGGGAACAAAACTCCAGTCTCTACATAGTCACTAAACTCACTGACGTATTTCTCAGCAGCAGGTTGTGTTTGTTTGGTCGAGTGCTGAGCAAATGGTCAACTACCAATCTATTTTTTACTGAACAAAGCGTTCAAATACCAAATTGTTCGAGTTGGGAGCTATTCGAGTACCAAGGTACTACTGTATCTGGACATATTTAATTCTTCCATACTCTCATCCTCCAATCTGATATTCAGTCTTCCATAGGCTAAATTTTTTGTTACTCTCATCATCTTGCTGTCCAATAGTCATTTTCACATCCCCTCCCAAAATTCTCCACCAACATGGCACTTTTTATATTGGTGGCATAAATATTACTGCCATTGTCGACAGGACATTTCTGAAATGCCTCCACATCTCCATCATCAGAAACACATAGTCTATAAGTGTACCAAGTTTCATAGTTTAATGAAAAAAATGAACAATTCATTGATTTTTGTTATTTATTTCATGGGAAGGTGTGCTAAATCTGTAGGAGTCATCCAGCATCTTGAGGAATGAGAGGTAATCAGATTCGATTAAAGGGAAATGGAGGATAGCTCCGATTCCTTTGACCCAAAAGAGCCCTTCACCAGATAGGTGAATACTACTCAGCTATCAAAAACACCGAAATTAGGTCGAGATAGGTGAATACTACTCGCCTAATAAAAACACGAAAATTCTGCCAATCACCTCATGAAATTCGGGGATGCCCAATTAGTGATCAAAGAACCTAATTTCTGCAGACGAAGTGCCTTGACTCGGCATTAATCGCTGTTTCTAACACGAACAAAACAAAGTCAGCTTCATCATCTCTGAGGTCTTAGCGAGAATCCTGAAAACAGTAAACCTGCCATCACATGAGTCTCTGCTGTTAATACTACACAAGCTCATTACAGAGGAGGAACACTGAAACAGACCTCAAATCCAACCACCAATGTTTGTCTAACTTATTTTTATGGTACTCAAGTAATAGCTTTTATAACCTTTTACTCAAGTTGATTGTTCTACAATATTGTATTACGTACTACTATTACTACCACTAGTATTACACCTCACTCTAAGCCTATGGTGCCTTACACAGGCTGCCATATGTGCCACACAGGCTGCCATATGTGCCACACAGGCTGCCATATGTGCCACACAGGCTGCCATATGTGCCACAGGCTGCCATATGTGCCACACAGCTGCCATATGTGCCACACAGGCTGCCATATGTGCCACACAGGCTGCCATATGTGCCACAGGCTGCCATATGTGTCACACAGGCTGCCATATGTGCACACAGGCTGCCATATGTGTCACACAGGCTGCCATATGTGCCACACAGGCTGCCATATGTCACACAGGCTGCCATATGTGCCACACAGGCTGCCATATGTGCCACACAGGCTGCCATATGTGCCATACAGGCTGCCATATGTGCCACACAGGCTGCCATATGTGCCACACAGGCTGCCATATGTGCCACACAGGCTGCCATATGTGCCACACAGGCTGCCATATGTGCCACAGGCTGCCATATGTGCCACACAGGCTGCCATATGTGCCACACAGGCTGCCATATGTGCCACGCAGGCTGCCATATGTGCCACACAGGCTGCCATATGTGCCACACAGGCTGCCATATGTGCCACAGGCTGCCATATGTGCCACACAGGCTGCCATATGTGCCACACAGGCTGCCATATCAACAGGTGCCAATAATAATAAATAATAATAATAATAATTTTTATTTCAATGCATGTTACAAGTGTACAATGTTATTGGTAGTTACAATTATAAAACAATTATAAAACTGTAATGCAAGGAGAGCCACTGGCATGCCATGGCATTAGGGGCACTTTATTCTAGAGACTTATTCACTAAGTACTTAATGCTAAAGAAATTGATTGAGTTTATTCTAGTTCTGTATTATTTAAATTATTAAATGGTTATACATACTATTAAAAGACAATACAAGAGAAATTGGTTGAGTTTAATCTAGTTGTAGAATTTATTTCAAATTACAGTATGTTGATGCTATACTAGTATAATAACAATACTAGAAATAGTTTTTAGAGTTTCTTCTAGATATATATTTTATTTCAAATTAAGAAAATGATGATACTATAAGATATTAAATGACAAAATGATGATATGAAATTGCAACAAGTGTTAAGGAGGATGAACATATCAAATTGAGATCATCTTAAGTAAAATATACCATATGTGCCATATGTGCCACGCAGGCTGCCATATGTGCCATGCAGGCTGCACCATACTCACACCCACCTGCTTCCCACCATCACAAGCACCATACCTCACACCCGCCTGCTTCCCACCATCACAAGTGTCGTGTCAGTAATATGTATACACTTGTGTAGTGTATTACAGTATAGTAACCCCAGATATTACATGTATGCTCCCTTGTTACTGTGACGTCAGAGCTCCCGCACCATGTGGGTACTACGTCAGAGGCCTCGCCCTCACTCCTAGGCCGACATAAAGCTGGACAGATGTGCGGGTACTTCCATATATATATATATTATAATATATATATATATATATATATATATATATATATATATATATATATATATATATATATATATATATATATATATATATATATATATATATATATATATATATATATATATATATATATATATATTATATATATATATTTATAAGCTATTGTGTCTGTATTTTTATACTGAGCAAAAACCCTTTATTATAGTGTTACGGTATTGCGTTTGATTGGTTATGAGAGCAGATTCTCTTAGAATAACAGGTCGAGTAATCGGGTTTAGCCATAGATCTCGTAACTAATTTTGTATTTGTAATAACGGCGTAAGCCACAGGCGCACGCGACCAGCCGCGTGGGACCCAGCCACCCACGCCATCAACCACGTGACCAGTCACCATCCACACAAAGCATCAAGTGTGGATAATTTCACCCTTAACTGGGTCCTGCAAGCAGTTTATTGGCTACGAATCGGGTCGAGCGTCCTGAGTGTTTTCTTTGTAGTTGTTTGCCACCGATATAAAGCCCAGATTCGTAGTTCATCACTTATGCACAAATTCTCCAAGTTCTCCACGAGGTGAGTAGCAGCCGACGCCAGCCAGACGACAACATTCTCCACCACCACTAACTCCACGCTTCAGTCACCATTAACAACGTCCTACACCCTAGAGATATTTACTGTGTTCTTTTTTCAGATAATTTAGAGACAATTGCGAGTGTTTGAGACAATTATACCAGTTAAAGAAATATTGTGTTATCCTGGGAGTGTGATTTAACCTAGCCAGTGTTATGCAGAATGTGAAGTTCAGATTAGTTCTTGTAGATATGTGCCTTATTTATTAACGTTGCCGAGCGGACAGGCACTAGTAATACTGTCACTCCTGTCTGGAATTCAGCCCCTACAATATTTTGCATGCAAGATAGCGTTCAGATGCCTAGGGTGCCGGAGGTATCCCGGACAGCCTTGAGTGCTGAGTCTATCCTTGCAATGTTGCTAGTTCCAGTAGTAGTTCCTCTCCAGGGGACGCTTTGTTGAAGAAAGACTACTTGAATGAGTTATAGCATCTCTCGCTGATGCAAAAGCAATTGCAGAAAGCCGTTTCTGTTGCTAGTGTATTCACTAGAGTGCCATTTGTTGTTCCTTGTGTTCCAGATAGTGATCTTTCCCAGTTGACAGTAAATCCTTGTAAAGTAAAGAGTCGTGTGTCGAGCAATTATTAACTACAGTAAGAGAAGTTCTCCTTTGCTTATATTTTATGTTATAGAGTTAACTATTTCAGCCGGGGAGAGATCCATCCACTCCGAGTTTGTTCATTCCTTCAGTAGGAAAATGATTATAAGTTAATCAACTCCACTGAGTTTGTTCATTCCTTCAGTAGGAAAGTGATCATAAGCCTTGAGCTAAAGATAGAAAATTAGAAAGTCCAGTTTAGAACTGAAGTTGTTGACTGTATGTTTTCTTATCAGATTTCCAGTATCTAGTAAGATTTTTGTGTGTTCAAGTTCTCTCCGAGTTTTGAGTTCTAACAGTTGACTGTGCTAGCCGAGTCTCTTTCTGTTAAAACTTTCTTCTTTGTAAATATAATTATTCTTCCTCAGAATCCGTTGAGTGCATGAATACAAATCGATCGATCAAAATTGTAATTGTAATATATATATAATGCATTATATTAAGATCCATTAAAATTCTCTTAAGAACAATTAACTCAAGAAGTGTGATAGTAAGATTAGTTATTACTAATAAGTCGATTTACTCCTGTTATAATTTTTGTGATTAGTTCTAAGTTATAATGTATTTACTATTGTATAGATTCACCCCAGTGCACCTGTCTGTTCAGCCTATAGAGTTGTCTAATATGCCGAGACGTCATACATAACATGGCCGAGCTGTCGTGTCAGTAATCTGTATACACTTGTGTAGTGTATTACAGTATAGTAACCCCAGACGTTACATGTATGCTCCCTTGTTACTGTGACGTCAGAGCTCCCGCACCATTTGGGTACTACGTCAGAGGCCTCGCCCTCACTCCTAGGCCGACATAAAGCTGGACAGACGTGCAGGTACTCCTCCTCCTCACAGACTTCGTGAATATATCAGTTACCACCCCCACTGGGTTTATCCTTTGTCTACCTTTTTATCTCTCAAACCCCACAAGATACAAGCACCATACCTCACCCACCTGCCTGCATCCCACCATCACAAGCACCATACCTCACCCACCTGCTTCCCACCATCACAAGCACCATACCTCACATCCGCCTGCTTCCCACCATCACAAGCACAATACCTCACTCCCGCCTGCTTCCCACCATCACAAGCACCATACCTCGCACCCACCTGCTTCCCACCATCACAAGCACCATACCTCACACCCGCCTGCTTCCCACAATCACAAGCACCATACCTCACACCTGCCTGCTTCCCACCATCACAAGCACCATACCTCACACCCGCCTGCTTCCCACCATCACAAGCACCATACCTCGCACCCACCTGCTTCCCACCATCACAAGCACCATACCTCACACCTGCCTGCTTCCCACCATCACAAGCACCATACCTCACACCGCCTGCTTCCCACCATCATAAGCAACATACCTCACACCCGCCTGCTTCCCACCATCACAAGCACCATACCTCACACCCGCCTGCTTCACACCATCACAAGCACCATACCTCACACCCGCCTGCTTCCCACCATCACAAGCACCATACCTCACACCCGCCTGCTTCCCACCATCACAAGCACCATACCTCACACCCGCCTGCTTCCCACCATCACAAGCACCATACCTCACACCCGCCTGCTTCCCACCATCACAAGCACCATACCTCACACCCGCCTGCTTCCCACCATCACAAGCACCATACCTCACCCGCCTGCTTCCCACCATCACAAGCACCATACCTCACACCCGCCTGCTTCCCACCATCACAAGCACCATACCTCACACCCGCCTGCTTCCCACTATCATAAGCAACATACCTCACACACGCCTGCTTCCCACCATCACAAGCACCATACCTCACACCCGCCTGCTTCCCACCATCACAAGCACCATACCTCACACCCGCCTGCTTCCCACCATCACAAGCACCATACCTCACACCCGCCTGCTTCCCACCATCACAAGCACCATACCTCACACCCGCCTGCTTCCCACCATCACAAGCACCATACCTCACACGCCTGCTTCCCACCATCACAAGCACCATACCTCACACCCGCCTGCTTCCCACCATCACAAGCACCATACCTCACACCCGCCTGCTTCCCACCATCACAAGCACCATACCTCACACCCGCCTGCTTCCCACCATCACAAGCAACATACCTCACACCCGCCTGCTTCCCACCATCACAAGCAACATACCTCACACCCGCCTGCTTCCCACCATCACAAGCACCATACCTCACACCCGCCTGCTTCCCACCATCACAAGCACCATACCTCACACCCGCCTGCTTCCCACCATCACAAGCACCATACCTCACACCCGCCTGCTTCCCACCATCACAAACTTTCCTCAGCACTGGTGAACATCCCTCCAGATGGATCGAAAAAACTGGAACCGACCTCCGCATGAATCAGATACATGATCTGTGGCAAGTAAGGCAACAGCGGCACTTCTCCGCTCCATGGAATATTACCCCATTCCAAACTACCATCCCTCCATTTCCCCCCAAACTACTTCTTAAATCACAACCAAAGCTTCGCCTTGAAGCCAAACATGATGCCTTAAACTGTATTGATAATTTAGCCAAACAGCACACTCTCTCACAAATTATTTACGTTGATGGTTCTGTTCACCAATCCACTGGTGCAGCTGGTAGTGCTGCTGTTGTCATACAGAGTGATGGCTCTCTTAATGAAATTGGAGCACGCATCAATAACTGGGCCTCTACCCTTCAGACAGAACTGTTTGCCATACTCCTTGCACTCAAATGCGTCCATGTATCTAAGGTTAACTCTCTAATTGTAACTGATTCTCTGTCATCCATAAATGCTCTCAACTCATCAAGTATAACTTGTAGCATGCTCGTGTCAGAAGCCAGGCACAGGTATGGTAGGATTCTGGATAGTAGAGTCAGAGTGCACATGCTGTGGATTCCATCTCACATTGGTCTTCAGATGCATGATAGAACTGATAAATTGGCTAAGTTTTATGCTTTCAAAGAGGGGATAGATTACAATCTTGGCTTGTCAGTTAGCAGTTTGAGAACAATAATACGAAAAGAACTTCAACTGAATTTTATTGACTTAAGACTCAGGAGTTTGACACCAGTCAGTCCATCTATCATCATTCTATCATGCAGGAGGAGCCACATGTCTATGGTGCATCCAACAAAATAAGCAGACTCTTGGATGTCACTACGCCTGCCTCCGGCTGGGTTACAAGTATCTTTGGCAGGTTAAATCACCACCACCAGATGTAGACCAAACAAGATGTAAACTTTGCCAGTTGGATTATTGTCACACCCTGCGTCATTATGTACTGGAGTGCGATAAAATTAATGAATTCAGAGACTACTCACTCAGAAATGTTCAAGATATGTCAAAGTATTTTATCCACAGTGGTATATTACAGACCATTCTGGAAAATACCCTGACTTTGCTCCCTGTAAATAAAGCATTGACACGTGTGTGTGTGTGTGTGTGTGTGTGTTTTATGTACATGTGTGTATGTGTATGTGTGTATGTATATACATGTATGCGTGTGTATGTGTATATGTATATGTGTGTGTGTGTGACCCAACAATTAAAATTTGCACCAATAACTCATTACAGTTGTGGCTGGGTGTAGACTAATAGATTGCTCATTGCTTTATAATTTGTTCATGAGTGCAACCATGTACAGACGTAAGTAAATTTACTTACATGATTCATTACCTTGTAACTAGTGAATTAATTACCATTGTACCTTGTTCAGCTATCAAAACTTTGGGGCCCAGTCTCTGGACCCTATATATACCTCTGTAATCTGCAAATACCTTTGTAACTTGTCATGATTGTGACCATCTGAGTTCATTACCTTTGTAACTTGCTCAGCCATCAAACTTTGAGGTCCAGTCCCTGGACCCATTATGTACCTCTGTAATCTTTTGACTACCGCCCACAGGATGGGTATGGGGTGCATAATAAAGATATCAAACTAACTAAACTAAGCACCATACCTCACACCCGCCTGCTTCCCGTAACCCTCAACACATCCGGTGTCTCCCACGCCACGCTATATTATCACCACATGAGAGGGGAAATAACCCTGACTGTCCAGGTATTAAGATTTTAGAAGAGAAGATGAGTATGTAATCACTGAAGAAGAAGACTTTCTTCGAATTACTAGCTTCGGAGGGTCATTAGCCCATGATAACCCCAAAAAGGCAAGCAGTGTAGCATATTCCAACTGCGTTTGTTTGGTTTTCTTCCCCAAGATGCAAACCCACAATAGTCGACTAACGCTCAGGTACATTATCTATTTACTGCTTGGTACACAGAGGTAGAGGTGTAAGAAGACTTGCACATATACCTGTCCAGGCCAGACAAACGGCCACTAGGCCTTTATCACAGTATTGTTATTGGCTTATTTTACACGAATTTATAATTTTACCTTACAATTTGTTATTATTTTTATCAAGGTCTTTCATCATTACATTTAGCATTTTTTAGATATTTCAAAATGTTTAAATCACGACTCACCGAGTCTGGAACATGAAGCTCGCTGCTGTTGCTTCTCAGCTCAGGCTTACGTATTTCGGCAGTTCAATTTCAAATCCATCCAGCACGTTGGATTATGAAGGAAAAAAGCATCCTGGTGTAATAGAATATGACAAGAAAACCATCCTGCCTGGAGTTTACCTGGAGAGAATTCCAGGGGTCAACGCCCCTGCGGCCCGGTCTGTGACAAGGCCTCATGTTGGACCAGAGCCTGATCAACCAGGCTGTTACTGCTGGCCGCACGCAGTCCAACGTATGAACCACAGCCTGGCTGGTCAGGTACCGACTTTAGGTGCCTGTCCAGTGCCTGCTTGAGGACAGCCAGGGGTTTGTTGGTAATCCCCCTGATGTATGCTGGGAGGCAGTTGAACAGTCTTGGGCCCCTGACACTTATTGTGTTGTCTCTCAACGTGCTAGTGGCACCCCTGCTTTTCATTGGGGGGATGTTACATCGCCTGCCGAGTCTTTTGCTTTCGTAGGGAGTGATTCTCGTGTACAAGTTTGGTACTAATCCCTCGAGAATTTTCCACGTGTATATAATAATGTATCTCTCCCGCCTGCGTTCTAGAGAGTACAGGTTTAGGAACTTCAAGCGTTCCCAGTAATTGAGGTGGTTTATCGCAGTTATGCGTGCCGTGAAGGTTCTCTGCACATTTTCAAGGTCAGCAATTTCACCTGCCTTGAAAGGTGCAGTTAGTGTGCAGCAATATTCCAGCCTAGATAGAACAAGCGATCTGTAAATTGTCAACATGGGCTTGGCATCCCTGGTTTTGAAGGTTCTCATTATCCATCCTGTCATTTTTCTAGCAGATGTGATTGCTACGGTGTTATGGTCCTTGAAGGTGAGATCCTCTGACATGATCACTCCCAGGTCTTTGACATTAGTTTTTCGTTCTATTGTGTGGTTGGAATTAGTTTTGTACTCCGATGAGATTTTAATTTCCTCACGTTTTCCGTATCTGAGTAATTGAAATTTCTCATCATTGAACTTCATATTGTTTTCTGCAGCCCATTTAAAGATTTGGTTTATGTCTGCTTGGAGTCTTGCAGTGTCTTCAACGGTAGACACTGTCATACAGATTCGGGTGTCATCTGCAAAGGAAGACACGGCACTGTGGCTTATATCCCTGTCTATGTCCGATATGAGGATGAGGAACAGGATGGGAGCGAGTACTGTGCCTTGTGGAACAGAGCTTTTCACAGTAGCTGCCTCAGACTTTACTCTGTTGACTACTACTCTTTGTGTTCTACTTGTTAGGAAATTATAGATCCATCTACCAACTTTTCATATTATTCCTTTATCACGCATTTTGTGTGCTATTACACCATGGTCACACTTGTCAAAGGCTTTTGCAAAGTCTGTGTATATAACATCTGCATTCTAATTGTCTTCTAGAGCATTCAGGACCTTGTCGTAGTGGTCTATTAGTTGGGACAGACAGGAGCGACCTGCTCTAAACCCATGCTGCCCTGGGTTGTGTAATTGATGGGTATCTAGATGAGTGGCGATCTTGCTTCTTAGAACCCTTTTAAAAAATTTTATGATATGGGACGTTAGCGCTATTGGTCTGTAGTTCTTTGGTATTGCTTTACTGCCCCCTTTGTGGAGGGGGCTATGTCTGTTGTTTTTAGTAACTGCGGGACGACCCCAGTGTCCATGCTCCCTCTCCATAGGATGTTAAAAGCACGTGATAGGGGCTTCTTGCAGTTCTTGATGAACACGGAGTTCCATGAGTCTGGGCCTGGAGCGGAGTGCATGGGCATGTCATTTATTGCCTTTTCGAAGTCATTTGGCGTCAGGGTGATGTTAGATAGGCATGCGTCTGTCAAGTTCTGTGGCACTCTCATAAAAAAAATCATTTAGGTCTTCGATTTTCAGTCTGGTTAGCGGCTCGCTAAAAACTGAGTCATACTGGGACTTAAGTAACTCACTCCTTTCCTTGTTGTCATCTGTGTAGGACCCATCCGGTTTAAGTAGGGGCCCTATACTGGTTGTTGTTCTCGACTTTGATTTTGTATAATAAAAGAAATACATTGGGTTTTTTTCAATTTCATTTATGGCTTTTAGTTCTTCCCGCGTTTCTTGATTCCTGTAAGATTCCTTTAGTTTTAATTCGATGTTTGCTATTTCTCTGACTAGTGTCTCCCTTCGTATTTCAGATTTATTGGCCTCTTGTAGCCGCTCCGTTATTCTTTGCCTTCGCCTGTATAGGGAGCACCTCTCTCTTTCTAGTTTGCATCTTCTCCTCCTTTTCCTTAAGGGAATTTGCCTTGAGCAAACCTCAAGTGCCACAGAGTTAATTTGTTCTAGACATAGGTTAGGATCCGTGATGCTTAGGCTATCTTCCCAGTTTATATCATTTAGGACTTGGTTTACTTGGTCCCACCTTATGTTTTTGTTATTGAAGTTGAATTTGGAGAAGGCTCCCTCGCGGCTGATCACATTTTGTTGATCTGGGGCTCCCCGCATGCATGTCTGGACCTCTATTATGTTGTGATCTGAGTATATTGTTTTTGATATGATGACATTTCGTATCAGATCATTATTGTTGATGAAGATGAGGTCCAGCGTATTCTCTAATCTTGTGGGCTCTACTATTTGCTGGTTTAAGGTGAATTTGGTGCAGAGATTTAAAAGTTCATGTGTGTGCGAGTTTTCATCTGAGATGCCTCCTGGTGTTATCTCTGCTACCACATTGTTTGCAATGTTCCTCCATTTTAGGTGCCTTAGGTTGAAATCCCCCAGGAGCAAGATGTTGGGGGCAGGAGCTGGAAGATTTTCCAGACAGTGGTCAATTTTCAGAAATGCTTGGTGGAGTATGATAGGAAAACGTTCCTTTCTCACAGCATGGCAGGATAAACATCCTGTTTGGTGGTAAGAGGAAAACCATTCTGAATAAGATAAGATTTCTTTTCTATCCATGATAGCTCAAGAAAGTCAGTGCGTCATCGAGGACTGTCATTTCCATTGCGGTCCTTCAGTATTGTTTCCCAGGATGCGACCCACAACAGTCGACTAACACCCAGGTACCTAGTACTCACTGCTAGGTGAACAAGGACGGCAGTTGGTTGTTAGTTTGATATCTTTATTATGCACCCCATACCCATCCTGTGGGCGGTAGTCAAAAGATTACAGAGGTACATAATGGGTCCAGGGACTGGACCTCAAAGTTTGATAGCTGAGCAAGTTACAAAGGTAATGAACTCAGATGGTCACAATCATGACAAGTTACAAAGGTATTTGCAGATTACAGAGGTATATATAGGGTCCAGAGACTGGGCCCCAAAGTTTTGATAGCTGAACAAGGTACAATGGTAATTAATTCACTAGTTACAAGGTAATGAATCATGTAAGTAAATTTACTTACGTCTGTACATGGTTGCACTCATGAACAAATTATAAAGCAATGAGCAATCTATTAGTCTACACCCAGCCACAACTGTAATGAGTTATTGGTGCAAATTTTAATTGTTGGGTCACACACACACACATATACATATACACATACATATATACACACACATATACACACACATACATGTATATACATACACACATACACATACACACATGTACATACACACACACACACACGTGTCAATGCTTTATTTACAGGGAGCAAAGTCAGGGTATTTTTCCAGAATGGTCTGTAATATACCACTGTGGATAAAATACTTTGACATATCTTGAACATTTCTGAATGAGTAGTCTCTGAATTCATTAATTTTATCGCACTCCAGTACATAATGACGCAGGGTGTGACAATAATCCAACTGGCAAAGTTTACATCTTGTTTGGTCTACATCTGGTGGTGGTGATTTAACCTGCCAAAGATACTTGTAACCCAGCCGGAGGCGGGCGGTAGTGACATCCAAGAGTCTGCTTATTTTGTTGGATGCACCATAGACATGTGGCTCCTCCTGCATGATAGAATGATGATAGATGGAGTGACTGGTGTCAAACTCCCTGAGTCTTAAGTCAATAAAATTCAGTTGAAGTTCTTTTCGTATTATTGTTCTCAAACTGCTAACTGACAAGCCAAGATTGTAATCTATCCCCTCTTTGAAAGCATAAAACTTAGCCAATTTATCAGTTCTATCATGCATCTGAAGACCAATGTGAGATGGAATCCACAGCATGTGCACTCTGACTCTACTATCCAGAATCCTACCATACCTGTGCCTGGCTTCTGACACGAGCATGCTACAAGTTATACTTGATGAGTTCAGAGCATTTATGGATGACAGAATCAGTTACAATTAGAGAGTTAACCTTAGATACATGGACGCATTTGAGTGCAAGGAGTATGGCAAACAGTTCTGTCTGAAGGGTAGAGGCCCAGTTATTGATGCGTGCTCCAATTTCTTTAAGAGAGCCATCACTCTGTATGACAACAGTAGCACTACCAGCTGCACCAGTGGATTGGTGAACAGAACCATCAACGTAAATAATTTGTGAGAGAGTGTGCTGTTTGGCTAAATTATCAATACAGTTTAAGGCATCATGTTTGGCTTCAAGGCGAAGCTTTGGTTGTGATTTAAGAAGTAGTTTGGGGGGAAATGGAGGGATGGTAGTTTGGAATGGGGTAATATTCCATGGAGCGGAGAAGTGCCGCTGTTGCCTTACTTGCCACAGATCATGTATCTGATTCATGCGGAGGTCGGTTCCAGTTTTTTCGATCCATCTGGAGGGATGTTCACCAGTGCTGAGGAAAGTTTGGAGGGCTTCTGTGCATGGGTTTGAATGGGCTTGCCTGAGCATATTAACCCCAATTAGGATATTTCTTTCAGTAACACGATCTCTGATGCTTGGAATATCAAGTTCTTTCTGCATATTTAAAATCTTGGCAGTACGAGGGCATCCTAAAATGATTCTCATTGCTTCGTTCTGCAGTTTTTCCAACCCTCCAAGCTTCCAGTCAGACACAAGAGCAAGTAGTGGGGCAGCATAATCAACTAATGATCTAATATAAGCAAGATACATCATTTTCACAATTTTAACATTAGCACCATACCTGGGGTGAAACCCTGCCACAACTCTAAGTGCTCTCAGCCTTTCTTTGTATTGACGACAAAGTCTCGTTACAACAGGTCCAAGTAGTGGGACCTCAAAGCCTAGATACCTGTATCTGTTTACATATTCTAGAAGAGACCCATCATGCAACTGGATCTGGCGAACTGTGCCTCTCTGTCGAGGAGGACGCCTATTGAGTATCTTTGTTTTATCAGTAGAGATTATCAACCCCAGGTCCTGACACGAGGCTAGTACATGGTTAAGGATGTTTTGGGTGTTGGAGAATCCGGTGGTGTGAATCATTATATCATCAGCAAAACTGATCATATAATGATGGGGCTGGCTAGGCATAGCATTAAGTAAGGCATTAATTAGAATATTGAATAGAATGGGACTGAGCACACCTCCCTGTGGGGTTCCTAATTCAAAGTCTTTAGTTATACTTCTATGCCCCTGGAACAACACAGAAGACTTTCTGTTGGACAGGTAGCCTTTAATCCAGCGGAGAAGCCATCCTCCAACATCCATTCTGGCAAGTTCACTAATGATTACATGTCTGTTGGCAACATCAAAAGCAGATTTAAGGTCAAGGAAGGTAGTGTATGAGCTGTCAGTGTGCAGAGTGAGAAAGGTGGCTATGCATTGGTGCACACTCCTTCCATGCATGAAACCATGCAACCGGGGGACAAAAATGTTTGATTCTGTACATGAGACGATTAAGAATCATCCTCTCAAATGTTTTACATAAGCAGCTAGTAAGAGATATTGGGCGAAATGAATTTTGTTGATTGGGCTTAGGAATGGGAATGATGAGGCTGTTGGTCCAAGATTTAGGAGCTCCCCAGTTACATAGCTCATGTTGTATAATTCTAGTAAAGGATTGCCTGGTACTCGACACAGCAATCTTAGTATATTGTAGGTAATACCATCCTCACCAGGTGACGTGGAGTTGCCTTTAGTTAGTGCTGCATCAAGTTCAAAGTCAGTGAAAGGAATGTTACAGTCATCTTCCTTGCTGAGCATAAAACAAACAAATCTCTCCCTAGCATCATATGTGTCATTTAATTTCGTCTGTGTGGTACTGGGAAGATTTTCATAGCTTGATGTAACAGCCCAAGCACTGACTAGCTCATTCGCCCTATGTAAGGGATGAGGGTGTGCAATCTGACCGGTTCTGTTACCCTTAATTCTATTTATGTCCCTCCATGCTCGGCTAAGTGGGGTGTGAGCATTGAGACCATTGACAAATTTTTCCCAGTCAGTTTGCCGCAGCTCTGTCATACGCTCTCTGGCAGCAGTTAGTTAGTTTGATATCTTTATTATGCACCCCATACCCATCCTGTGGGCGGTAGTCAAAAGATTACAGAGGTACATAATGGGTCCAGGGACTGGACCCCAAAGTTATGATAGCTGAGCAAGTTACAAAGGTAATGAACTAACAAGCTACAAAGGTAATGAACTCACAAGTTACAAAGGTAATGAAACATGTAAGTAAATTTACTTACTTACGTTTATACATGGTTACAATCATGAACAAATTATAACGCAATGAACACTTCACTAGTCTACACCCAGTCACAACTGTAATGAGTTCTTGGTGCAAATTTTATTGTTGGGTCACACATACACACTTACATATACACATACACACACACACATACACACACATATATAGATACACACACACGCACACACAACAGGCCCAGCCTTCAATCGACATGTGCACAGGACAAAAAGGCAATCAACACGCGCCACACACACACACACACACACACACACACACACACACACACACGTAGCAATGCTTTATTTACAGGGAGCAAAGTCAGGGTATTTTTCCAGAATGGTCTGTAATATACCATTGTGGATAAAATACTTTGACATATCTTGAACATTTCTGAGTGAGTTGTCTCTGAATTCATTAATTTTGTCGCACTCCAGTACATAATGACGCAGGGTGTGACAATAATCCAACTGACAAAGTTTACATTTTGTTTGGTCTACATCTGGTGGTGGTGATTTAACCTGCCAAAGATACTTGTAACCCAGCCGGAGGCGGGCGGTGGTGACATCCAAGAGTCTGCTTATTTTGTTGGATGCACCATAGACATGTGGCTCCTCCTGCATGATAGAATGATGATAGATGGACTGACTGGTGTCAATCTCCCTGAGTCTTAAGTCAATAAAATTCAGTTCTAGTTCTTTTCGTATTATTGTTCTCAAACTGCTAACTGACAAGCCAAGATTGTAATCTACCCTCTTTGAAAGCATAAAACTTAGCCAATTTATCAGTTCTATCATGCATCTGAAGACCAATGTGAGATGGAATCCACAGCATGTGCACTCTGACTCTACTATCCAGAATCCTACCATACCTGTGCCTGGCTTCTGACACGAGCATGCTACAAGTTATACTTGATGAGTTGAGAGCATTTATGGATGACAGAGAATCAGTTACAATTAGAGAGTCAACTTTAGATACATGGACGCATTTGAGTGCAAGGAGTATGGCAAACAGTTCTGTCTGAAGGGTAGAGGCTCAGTTATTGATGCGTGCTCCAATTTCTTTAAGAGAGCCATCACTCTGTATGACAACAGCAGCACTACCAGCTGCACCAGTGGATTGGTGAACTGAACCATCAACGTAAATAATTTGTGGGAGAGTGTGCTGTTTGGCTAAATTATCAATACAGCTTAAGGCATCATGTTTGGCTTCAAGGCGAAGCTTTGGTTGTGATTTAAGAAGTAGTTTGGGGGGAAATGGAGGGATGGTAGTTTGGAATGGGGTAATATTCCATGGAGCGGAGAAGTGCCGCTGTTGCCTTACTTGCCACAGATCATGTATCTGATTCATGCGGAGGTCGGTTCCAGTTTTTTCGATCCATCTGGAGGGATGTTCACCAGTGATGAGGAAAGTTTGGAGGGCTTCTGTGCATGGGTTTGAATGGGCTTGCCTGAGCATATTAACCCCAATTAGGATATTTCTTTCAGTAACACGATCTCTGATGCTTGGAATATCAAGTTCTTTCTGCATATTTAAAATTTTGGCAGTACGAGGGCATCCTAAAATGATCCTCATTGCTTCGTTCTGCAGTTTTTCCAGCCCTCCAAGCTTCCAGTCAGACACAAGAGCAAGTAGTGGCGCAGCATAATCAACTAATGATCTAATATAAGCATGAGTAGTGTACAAAGTCCTGTAGAACGCAAAATGGCGGCGGTCCCCCACCCCACCCCCCCCCCACTTCCGGTCGCCCCCCCACTTCCGGTCGACCCCCATTTCCAGCCCCCATGCACCCCCTTTTTTTTTTTTTTCATCCTGAGCAGGTCCGCCACCCCTCACACCCCCTGAGACCCTCATCCCTGAGCGGTCTCCTTCCGCCGCTCGAGCCCCCGCCCCGCCGCGCCCGCCCGCCCCGCGCCCCGCCCCGCCCCGCCCCGCACCCTTCCGCGTCGAGCCGCCCTGAGCTGCCTTGTGCAGCGCCTTCTGCGGATCGCCCCCGCTCCTCGATTTTTTCGAATTTTCCCTACTTTTTCCAAAATTTCGAATTTTAGAGGGATTTCAATTCCTCAGATCAAGATTTACATCGATTTTCATGAATAATACAAAATTTCTTGGATCAAGTTCCTTATGGGGTAGAAATTTTCTAGATTTCAATAAAAGAACGGAAAGACTCGATTTCAATATTCTATCATTCCTCCATCTCCTTGATCAAGTTTTGAAGACCCCTATGGGAGCAAGCATTTTGTATAACCCCTATGGGGTATGTTAAAAGAATTAAAAGTGTGTGACGTCATCACTGGGTCGCCAACAAGTTCATTCAAGCGAGCCCAGGTGTGAGGTCACGTGATGTTTACCCGTGACGTCACAATATTTCCTCGAATCAAGTTTGTATAACCCTATGCCTCTTAGTTAAATGAGCTAAAGGACAAGTTCAATCAAGTATCTATGTGTTTAAGTTAAACGAGCTAAAATTAGGTTAACACTAATACACATTTTTCATCATTTATTTATTAATACATATACATTATCGGTTAACAGAGTAAAAATATACATTTTATTTATTAATACATATATAAATATAAAAGATACAATTTTCCATGTTTTCAGGTAATATGGTAACCCCTATGGGGTAAGGTAAAAAAATTTCGATTTCAATAAAAGAACGAAAGATAGGCTGACAAGCCTCTCTTTTAATCTTTACTGTACATATTTCACCTTTTACGTTACTTATAACTTACAAGTGAATACTCACACTCCTTAACTGAACCTCCTTTCATCTCACTCTCCCCATTCACCTCACTCACTCACACATGGATACTTAACCCAGGATAACACAAATTTTCAACACTTTGCTCTGCATACACTTTCATTTTATTAATTATTCACACAATTTTCACTCATATCCCACAAAGTCACAAATTCACTATTCTACCATGTACAAACCACCTCACACTCCTTAACCAGGATAACAAATTTTCAGATGTTTTAATATCCATGTACAAGTCTCAACACCTCCCCAGCACCTCACTCTTCCTTTCATATCTCTTCCCTTCACCTCACCTCACCTCACTCACACACACACACACACACACACAATCCAACGATACTTAACCCATTTCTAAATTCGATATAAGATCTAGCACTCATTGAATAACATTTTTAATATTTCATTATAAGAATCTTCTTCACAGCATATATTTTCCCTCATGTGATTAACTAAATACAACTCTTTCTAATCAGGTTTACTATTAAATCATGTTTTTAGTAAAAGAGTTGTCATGAAACACTTTTCGGCAACTCTACCTGCACTACACCTGGGGTCACCGTGACGTCATCACTGGGTCGCCAACAGGATTGAGCAGGTATCTCATACGTATCACACCATGTTTCACATTACAAACTCTATTCAACAATTTTTCACTTCTATATTTTCACTTAAATTATTCACAATACCTTTAATTTCATTAAAATTTACGCTCACACACACACACACACACACATGCCGATGGCATGGTGGCTAGCGCTCTTGCTTCACGCACGGAGGGCGGGTTCAACTCCACGGGCAAACATTCAAGTGTTTCGTTACACACACCCACACACACATACATACAACAGGCCTAGTGTCTAATTGACATGTGCCTAGGACAAAATGGTAACTAACTAACACGCATACACTCCACCCCATTACCCCATCTCCCACCCATCACAGGCTCACCCCAGCGCCTGAGGCCATGACCTCACCTCTCTCTCTACACCTCATACACACACGACAACACACGCGACACACACACACACACACAGCCCCCGGTGGCCAAGTGGGTAAAGCTCTTGCTTCACGCACGGAGGGCCGGGTTCAATTCCGTGGGGCAGAAACATTTCGAAGTGTTTCCTTACATACACATACACACACACATATATACAACAGGCCTAGTGTCTAATTGACATGTGCCTAGGACAAAATGGTAACTAACACACACGCCACCCATTACCCCATCACTCATCTCAATTTTTTCCAGTTTTACTAATTCATCCAAAAAGCCACATCCGCCTCCATAGAACATACACACATTTTATACTCAATATAACCAAGAAATGCATTGGAACACCTCCAAAACACTCTTATACATCATTTGAATACCCCCAAAACACCATTGAACACCACCAAAACGCCATTGAATACCCCCAAAACACCATTGAACACCACCAAAACACCATTGAACACCACCAAAACACCATTGAACACCACCAAAACACCATTGAACACCACCAAAACACCATTGAACACCACCAAAACGACATTGAATGCACCCAAAACACTATTGAACACCACCAAAACACCATCAAACTTTCCCCCAAAACACCATTGAACACCGTCCAAAACACCTCTGAATACTCCCAAATCATCGTTTGAACACCATCACACCCACATATATTCCCCGTTTTCAGGTAACAGGCTAAATCAATAACTTTCAAGACATATTCTCACATCCCTCAACATCTCATTCATCATTTGAATACCCTCAAAAACACTATCAAACACCACAAATAACATTTAACCTAACCTAACTTTAACTTTAAATCACTCTAAAACATGACACATTACCAAAACTAACACAGTCACCACCAACCAACTAAGACATATCATAATCACATTTTTATAAACGTCCCCTCAAATCATTATAACCAACTTTATAAGATCATTAATCTCAATCCACTAAGATCACTCATTTCAATTTTTTCCCGTTTTACTAATTCATCAAAGAAAAGACAAACCCATATCCAAAGAACATTTTTCATATACATTCCCTCGTATCACCAACCGAGAACACTATTACTGATTTTTCCTCGTTTTACTAATTCATCCAAAAAAGATCATTAGGACAAAGATCGCTAAAACTATGAATACTTTTTTACTAATGGAACACTTCCAAACAACATTAGAACATTTCCAAATTACATTAGAAAATTCCCAGGTTACTTTGAACACATCCAATACAATATTAGAACACTCCCAGATTACTTTGAGCACATCCAAAACAATATTAGAACAACCTCAGATTACTTTCCAAACAATATTAGATCTCCATCAAAAACACTCTTATAACTCATTTGAACACCACCAAATCACTCTTGTACATCATATGAACACCTTCAAAAACACTATCAAACACCTCAAATAACATTTAACCTAACCTAACTTTAACTTCAAAACACTCTAAAACATGACACACCACCAACCAACTAAGACATATCATATTCCCATTTTTACAAAAATCTCCTCAAATCACTCAAAATCACCATTGAATACTTCCAAGACATCATCAAACTTTCACTCAAAACATTCCCTCAAAACACTCCAACCAAGATCACTACTTACCTTCAACTCGGATAAAACATGAACACAAAAAAAATACATGAACATAATCCTATCGCAAAAAACACAAAAACACACTTTCAAAAAAAAAAAAAAAAAAAACACAACGCCTTGACCACCAAAACACTCTTATACATCATTTGATTACTCCCAAAACACCATTTGAATACTCCCGAAACAATATATAACATTTAACCTAACCTAACCTAACAACATCTAACCTAACCAAAAAAAAATAGCATCTAATCTAACAACTTAACCTTCAAAAACACTATCAAACATCACAAATAACATTTAACCTAACCTAACCTAACAACATCTAACCTAACCAAAAAAATAGCATCTAATCTAACAACTTAACCTTCAAAAACACTATCAAACACCACAAATAACATTTATCCTAACCTAACTTATCCTTCAAATCACTCGTTTCACCATTTGAACACCTTCAACTAACACAGACATACACCCTCCAACTAAGTCATGGAACATTATCAAAAAAACTAAGACACCTTCAACTAACACCTGAGACATCAACAAAACCTATACAAGACATATTCACCAATCTTATACCTGACATGAGCCATATCCAACATCTAAGACAAATAAAAAATCTAACTCATATACACAATATAATATATAACTGCAAATTACCATGTCACGATCACCACCAACTATAACATATCAAGTACCCAAAAAAATCTAAGAAACACCAAAACTAAGACATACACTCCCAACTATATCATGACATGAACACACACACACACACACACACACACACACACACACACACATGAACACAACAAAACTTAAGACATGAAACATATACACAAAATAAGGCATAAACACAAATATTCTAAGATCCACCAACTAAGACATAATATGAACCCACAAACAAATTTAAACCATCAGTCAGGTCAAAAAATCTAAGACACAGACACCACCAACTAAGATATATACACAAAATAAGACATAGGCACAAAAACACCATAATCACATGATAACCATAAAATCTAAGACATATTAAAAAAAATCTAAGAGATGCACACAAAAATAAGATAGACACCACCAACTAATATGCGACATAAACACAAAATTTTAAAACATGTAACATTAAAAATCTATAACTTAATAAAATATTCTATGATATATAAACAAAATAAGACATGATCACTATAACATGCACCCCAAACTTATACACGTCATGATCACAAACAAATTTAACACATGAGTCATACATAGTACACTATCTACCAAAAATAGAAAACTATCACTTGATCACATAAAAAATTGACTTACAATCACTTAAGTCATATGAAAACATAAACATAAGTCATATGATGACAAAATTTTACACAAATTTCATGAGTATTACACCAAGATCACTAAGTCATGTACACTTATACCATGTGAACCACAATCTATAAACACTACTCATTCACCATCCTAACCACTAAATCTGCGCACGAACACTTAAGACATACAACAACTAAAAAAATATTAACACAACTTTGCCCCACCAAAGATAAGTTATAACCTCCATAACACAAAACTGATTTACACTTTTCTCAAACTGAATATTCATACCACATTTTTCATTTATCATCTATGTACATATCACATTTTCATCCACATCTTCCCTAAACCATCCTTCCTGGAATATTATAAAAAAAAACTAAGACACCTTCAACTATCACCTGAATCATTTTCAAAACTAACACAGACATACACCCTCCAACTAAGTCATGCTCAAAAAACCACTAAAATCGCTAAAACTATGAATACTTTTTACTATTGGAACACTTCCAAACAATATTGGAACATTTCCAAATTACATTAGAACACTCCCAAATTACTTTGAACACATCCAAACAAATATTAGAAAAACTCCCAAATAACATTTAACATCTCTAACTCACCCGCCAAATTACATTCTCAATCACATTTACACATTTCATTAACTGAAATTACATCTCACTCATCAAACTACACACTCACCCCAAAACCACTAACCTACAACTAAGCCATGACACATAAGCAAAAACTAAGACATATTCAAAATCTAAGAAATGAACACAAAATAAGACATATCACGAACACTATAATATACCCAAAAATTTAAGTCATTTACACAAAATACGATAAACGCACAAAAAAAATACCACGACACAATTCACCACCAACCAACTATAACATATCATCACACCACACAACCAACTTATACATGACCTAATCACAACATATACACAAAATAAGACATAAACACAAATATTCTAAGATCCACCAACTAAGACATAATATGTACCCACAAACAAATTTAAACCATCAGTCAGGTCAAAAATCTAAGACACAGACACCACCAACTAAGACATATACACAAAATAAGACATAGGCGCAAAAACACCATAATCACAACATATTTAAGACATAAGACATGATATACATAAAATCTAAGACATAATAAAAAAAAATCTAAGAGATCTACACAAAAATAAGATAGACACCACCAACTAATACGCGTCATAATCACAAAAAAAAATTTAAGACATGTAACGTATTAAAAATCTATGACATAATAAAATATTCTATTATATAAACAAAATAAGACATATGCAAAAAAATACCTTAACATGATCACTATAACATGCACCCCAAACTTATACATGTCATGATCACAACAACAAATTTAAGACATGAATCATACATAGTACACTATCTAACAAAAATAGAAAACTAACACTTGATCACATAAAAAATTGACTTACAATCACTTAAGGCATATGAAATTATAAACATAAGACATATGAAGACAAAATTTCACACAAATTTCATGAATATTACACCAGGGTCACTAAGTCATGTACACTTATACCATGTGAACCACAATCTATAAACACTAACCACCCACCATCATATTCGTACCACATTTAGTTTATCATCTATGTGCATATCACATTTAATCACCCAAAATCTTTTCCCTAAACCTTCCTTCCTATACTCATCCTCATATTACCGCCTAGGGATTTTTTAATTCGACGACTCATCATGACGTTATGAGACAGAGTAACCATCACCACTCTTATCACCACCTACACTCTGGTTCTTAACGTCATGTTGGGTCGTCGGATTAAAAATCCTAGGTGATAATATGAGGATGAGTATAGGAAAGAAAGATTTTGGGTGATCAATTGATATGCACATAGATGAAACTAAATGTGTGAATTGAGTGAGTGATAGTGTATAGATGTGGTTCACATGTATAAGTGTGCATGACTTAGTGACCTGTGTAATATTCATGAGATGTGTATTGTCTTCATATGTCTTATGTTTAATTTCATATGCCTAAGTGATGTAAGTCACATGTGATCAAGTGTTAGTTTCTATTTTGTAGATAGATACTATTGATTCATGTCTTAAATTTGTTGTTGTGATCATGACATTAGTCATGTTATGTCATGTTAGGTATTTTTGCATATTATGTTATAATAGAATATTTTATTATGTCATAGATTTTAATCGTTACATTCTTAAATTTTTGTGATTATGGTATGGTGTGTCTATCTATTTGTGTGATCTCTTAGATTTTATTATGTCTTGGACATGTATATCATGTCTTATGTCTTAAATATGTTGTGTATGTGTTTTGCCTATCTCTTATTTTGTATATGTATTGTTGTGTCTGATGTGATCTTGAGAATTTGTTTGTGAGTTCATATATTGTGTGAATCTTAGAATATTTGTGTTTATGTCTTATTTTGTATATGTTGTGATGTATGTATAGTTGTGTGGTGATGATTGTTATATGTTGTGAGTATTGTGTATTTTTTGATCGTTTATGTATTTTTAAGATGACAAATTTTGGTATATTTAGTGTTCGTGATATGTCTTATTGTGTTCATTCTTGTTAATATGTCTTAGTTTTTGCTTATGTGTCTAACGTTAGAGTTGTGATTTGAAGTGATTTGATGAGTGAATGTATTTCAGTTAATGAATGTGTAATATGTGTTGAAATGGCAGTGCAGTGTAGAGATGTTAAATGATGACTTTGGAGTTTTCTATATTTGTTTGGATGTGTTCAAAGCGGAGTGTTCTTGATGAAATGTTCCAATAATTCAATAAAAAGTATTCATGAGTTTAACATTTGAGTGTTTTGAGATGACAGTTGTCTGTGTTAGTTTGAAATAGTGAGAAGTACTTAGATTTTATAATATTCAGGAAAGAAGATTGGATGAAAATTTATATGTCATAGATGATAAATGAAAAAATGTTATATATTCAGTTTGAAAGTAAATCGCATGTTATGAGGTTACATCTTTGGTGAGACAAAATTGTGTTAATACTTGTATGTTTAAGTGTTCGTGCCGTAGTGGTAGAATGATGAGTGTTTATAGTGTGTTCACATGTGTATAAGTGGCATGCCTTGATCTTGATATCTCATGAAATTTGTGAAAACTGTCATCATATGACTATTTTATGTTTCATATGACTTAGTGATGTAGTCAATTTTATGTGATCAAGTGATGGTTTTCTATTTTGTAGATAGTGTACTATTGACTCATGTGTTCATTTGTTTGTGATCATGACTGTGCAGTTTGGGAATGCATGTCATTTATTTTGTTTATATATCATACGAATATTTTATTAAGTTGTGTTTACATGTTTTAAATTTTGTGTTTATCAGTGGTGTCTATGCTACATTTTGTGTGCATCTCTTTTTAATATGTCTTAGGTCATATGTTATAGTGTTTATGCCTATGTCTTATTTTGTGTATATACAGTTGGTGTGATCTTGTCTTAGTTTGACGATGGTTTATTGTTTGTGAGTTCATATTATGTCTTGTGTGGATCTTAAGTATTTGTTTTATCTTGCTTATTTTGTATATATTTTCATGTCTTAAGTGTTGTATTCTGTGTGTGTGTGTGTAATAGCTATGTCAATGTGTTTGTTCATGTATGATGGGAAGTGTATTGTCTTAGTTTTGGTGTTTCTTAGATTTTTGAGTACTATTGAGTTGGTGGTGATGTGCATGTTAATTTGCAGTTATATATGCTGTGTGTATATGGCAAATTTCATTTGTCTTGGATATGCATGTCAGATGAATAGTTGCAACATAGCTGTTGATGTGGTGTTAGTTGAAGTGTTTAGTTCCTTGTTGCCATGACAGGTGAAGGCATATGTCGTGTTAGTGTTCAAATTTGAACAGTGATTGAATAGATGGTTAGGATAAATGTTATTTGTGTGTGTTTGAAGGTTAAGATGACAGTAAATGCTATTTTGAGTTGATAATTGTTAGGAATTAGGATTAAATGTTATTTGTGATGTTTGATAGTGTTTTTGAAGGTTGGGTGTTAGATGGAATGCTATTTTGGTTAGGTGATGTTGATTGGGATATGTTATATATTGTTTCGGAGTATTCAAATGGTGTTTTGGGAGTAATCAAATGATGTGCTCAAATGTTTAGTGATCAAGGCGTTGTGTTTTTTTTTTTTTTTGAAGTGTGTTTTTGGTGATAGATATGTTCATATATTTTTGTGTTCATGTTTTATCCGAGTTGAAGGTATGTGATATAGTTGGTGATGTGATGAGACTGATGATGTGTGGAAATGTCAATGGTATTTATTGATTTGAATTTTAAAAAATGAGATATGATATGTGCTAGAGGTTGTGTAGATGTCATGATTTAAAGATTTTAGTGACTAAATATTGAGTTTTGATAGTGTTTTTGAGGTGTTCATATATATTAAGTGACTGATGATTGTTCAAATGATTATAAGATGTTTTGATGGAATCTAATATTGTTTGAAGAATCTGAATTTATTCTAATATTGTTGATATCAAGTGTCGGAGTGTTCTAATATGTATTGAATGTTCAAAGCCTGAACACTGGCTCTGTGCATTTGAATGTTTTGTTGTTGGAAGTGTTCATTATAAAGTATTCATAGTTTTAACGTCTTTTGATCTAATGATACTGGGTGTTTTAAAACGAAAGGGAAAAACATGTATTACGAAGATATATGAAATGTTCTTTTAATATGGGTTTTTCTTTGATGAATTAGTAAACTGGAAAAATTGAAATGAGTGATCTTAGTGGATTGAATTAATGTTTTTATAAAGTTTTATATGATTTGAGGTTGTTATAAAATGTGTTATATATGTCTTGGTGTGTTTTTGGTTAATTTTGTTGTGTCATTTTGAGGTTTAAGTTAAAATTGGGGATTAAATATTATTTTGGTGTTTTATGTGTTTTTTGAGGGGATTCAAATGATGAATAGTGTTTAAATGTCTTAAAAATTTTGTTTAACCGACACTGAGGCAGGAAATTATGTGGGATGATGTGTTCAAATGTTGGGGAAATATTCAGAGGTGATATTCTAAAAGATGCTGTATTTTTTTGGGGTTCAATGGTTTTTGAGTTACTGGTTTTGGTGTTTGCTTGGTGTTTTGGTGTTGGTTATATTGTGTTTTTGGTGTTCCATGGGGTTTTGTGGTGTTATGGTGTTTGAAGGTATTCAATGCGTTTTGTGGTGTTGTTTTTCAAATGATATATAAGTGTTTTGGAGGTTTTGCATTTCTTGGTATTGAGTAAAAAATTGGATGTTTCCCATGGAGGGAAGTGCTTTGGATAATTAGTAAAACTGGAAAAATGAGATGGTGATGGGGGAAGTGAGTTTGGTGTGTGTGTGTGTGTGTGTGTGTGTGTGGCGTGTGTTTCGTGTGTGTGTATGAGTTTTAGAGAGAGGTGAGGTCATGGCCTCAGGCCTGGGGTGAGCCTGTGATGGGGGGGAAATGGGGGAATGGGTGGAATGTATCGTGTGTTTTGTGTGTGTGTGTGTGAGCGTAAATTTTAATGAAATTAAAGGGGATTGTGAAAAAAATTTAAGTGAAAAATAGAAGTGAAAAATTGTTGTAGAAATTTTTAATGTGAAACATGGTGTGACCTATGGATACCTGCTCAATCCTGTTGGCGACCCCTGATGGCCATTTCGGTGCCCAGGGGGAGGGAAAGGTTGCCGAAAAGTGTTTCATGACAACTCTTTTACTAAAGCATGATTTAATAGTAAACCTAAAATTTGAAAAGTTGTATTTAGTTAATCACATGAAAATACTTAAGAAAATTCTTAAATGAAATATTAAAAAAGTTATTCAATGAGTGGTGAAACTTATATCGGTTTTGAAATGGGTTATTCGTTGGGTGTGTGTGTGTGTGGTGGTGGTGAAAGGGGTGAGTAAGGGAAAGAATGAAGGAAGAGTGTGGGGTTTTTAATTTTCATGGATATTAAAACATCTTTTTTATCCCAAAAGTGTGAGGGGGTTGTTGGAGAATGGGGAATTTTTGACTTTATGGGATATGAGTGGAAGATTTGAAAATTAATAAAAATGGGTATGCAGAGCAAAGTTTTTTGTGTTATCTGGGGTTTAATATCCATTGTGATGGTAATTTAATGGGAAAGTGAATGTAAGGAAGGGTTGGATAAAAAAATTCACTTGGGTTTATAAGTAACGTAAGGTGAGTATATGCAGTAAAGAAAAAAAAGAGGGGTTGTCGGCCCATCTTTTTGTTCTTTTGAAATCGAAATTTTACCATACCAGGTTTCCCCTCCAAAACATGGAAAATGTATCTTTATATTTATATATGTATTAATAAATTATATTTTACTCTGTTACCGATAATGTAATGTAAATATTTTTCATCCTGAGCAGGTCCGCACCCTCACCCCCTCACACCCCTGAGACCCTCATCCCTGAGCGGTCTCCTTCCGCGCCTCAGCCCCGCCCCGCCGCGCCCGCCCGCCCGCGCCCCGCCCCGCCCGCCCCGCACCCTTCCGCGTCGAGCCGCCCTGAGCTGCCTTCTGCAGCGCCTTCTGCGGATCGCCCCGCTCCTCGATTTTTTCGAATTTTCCCTACTTTTTCCAAAAATTTCGAATTTTAGAGGGATTTCCATTCCTCAGATCAAGATTTACATCGATTTTCATGAATAATACAAAATTTCCTTGGATCAAGTTCCTTATGGGGTAGAAATTTTCTAGATTTCAATAAAAAGAACGGAAAGACTCGATTTCAATATTCTATCATTCCTCCATCTCCTTGGATCAAGTTTTGAAGACCCCTATGGGGCAAGCATTTTGTATAACCCCTATGGGGTATGTTAAAAGAATTAAAAGTGTGTGACGTCATCACTGGGTCGCCAACAAGTTCATTCAAGCGAGCCCAGGTGTGAGGTCACGTGATGTTTACCCGTGACGTCACAATATTTCCTCGAATCAAATTTTTGTATAACCCCCTATGGGGTCTCTCTTTAAGTTAAACGAGCTAAAATTAGGTTAACACTAATACACATTTTTTCATCATTTATTTATTAATACATATACATTATCGGTTAACAGAGTAAAAAGATACATTTTATTTATTAATACATATATAAATATAAAAGATACAATTTTCCATGTTTTCAGGTAATATGGTAACCCCTATGGGGTAAGGTAAAAAAATTTTGATTTCAATAAAAGAACGAAAAGATAGGCTGACAAGCCTCTCTTTTTTAATCTTTACTGTACATATTTCACCTTTTACGTTACTTATAGACTTACAAGTGAATACTCACACTCCTTAACTGAACCTCCTTTGCATCTCACTCTCCCCATTCACCTCACTCACTCACACATGGATACTTAACCCAGGATAACACAAATTTTCAACACTTTGCTCTGCATACACTTTCATTTTTATTAATTATTCACACAATTTTTCACTCATATCCCACAAAGTCACAAATTCACTATTCTACCATGTACAAACCACCTCACACTCCTTAACCAGGATAACAAATTTTCAGATGTTTTAATATCCATGTACAAGTCTCAACACCTCCCCAGCACCTCACTCTTCCTTTCATATCTCTTCCCTTCACCTCACCTCACCTCACTCACTCACCACACACACACACACACACAATCCAACGATACTTAACCCATTTCTAAATTCGATATAAGATCTACCACTCATTGAATAACATTTTTAATATTTCATTATAAGAATCTTCTTCACAGCATATATTTTCCCTCATGTGATTAACTAAATACAACTCTTTCTAATCAGGTTTACTATTAAATCATGTTTTTAGTAAAAGAGTTGTCATGAAACACTTTTCGGCAACTCTACCTGCACTACACCTGGGGTCACCGTGACGTCATCACTGGGTCGCCAACAGGATTGAGCAGGTATCTCATACGTATCACACCATGTTTCACATTACAAACTCTATTCAACAATTTTTCACTTCTATATTTTCACTTAAATTATTCACAATACCTTTAATTTCATTAAAATTTACGCTCACACACACACACACACACACACATACACTCCACCCCATTACCCCATCTCCCACCCATCACAGGCTCACCCCAGCGCCTGAGGCCATGACCTCACCTCTCTCTCTACACCTCATACACACACACGAACACACGCACACACACACACACACACACACACACACACACACACACCCATTACCCCATCACTCATCTCAATTTTTTCCAGTTTTACTAATTCATCCAAAAAGCCACATCCGCCTCCATAGAACATACACACATTTTTAAAACCTCAATATAACCAAAGAAATGCATTTTGAACACCTCCAAAACACTCATTATACATCATTTGAATACCCCCAAAACACCATTGAACACCACCAAAACACCATTGAATACCAAACACCATTACCCACCAAAACACCATTGAACACCACCAAAACACCATTGAACACCACCAAAACACCATTGAACACCACCAAACACCATGAACACCACCAAAACGACTTGAATGCACCCAAAACACTATTGAACACCACCAAAACACCATCAAACTTTCCCCCAAAACACCATTGAACACCGTCAAAAACACCTCTGAATACTCCCAAATCATCGTTTGAACACCATCACACCCACATATATTCCCCGTTTTCAGGTAACAGGCTAAATCAATAACTTTCAAGACATATTCTCACATCCCTCAACATCTCATTCATCATTTGAATACCCTCAAAAACACTATCAAACACCACAAATAACATTTAACCTAACCTAACTTTAACTTTAAATCACTCTAAAACATGACACATTACCAAAACTAACACAGTCACCACCAACCAACTAAGACATATCATAATCACATTTTTATAAACATCCCCTCAAATCATTATAACCAACTTTATAAGATCATTAATCTCAATCCACTAAGATCACTCATTTCAATTTTTTCCAGTTTTACTAATTCATCAAAGAAAAGACAAACCCATATCCAAAGAACATTTTTCATATACATTCCCTCGTATCACCAACCGAGAACACTATTACTGATTTTTCCTCGTTTTACTAATTCATCCAAAAAAGATCATTAGGACAAAGATCGCTAAAACTATGAATACTTTTTTACTAATGGAACACTTCCAAACAACATTAGAACATTTCCAAATTACATTAGAAAATTCCCAGGTTACTTTGAACACATCCAATACAATATTAGAACACTCCCAGATTACTTTGAGCACATCCAAAACAATATTAGAACAACCTCAGATTACTTTCCAAACAATATTAGATCTCCATCAAAAACACTCTTATAACTCATTTGAACACCACCAAATCACTCTTGTACATCATATGAACACCTTCAAAAACACTATCAAACACCTCAAATAACATTTAACCTAACCTAACTTTAACTTCAAAACACTCTAAAACATGACACACCACCAACCAACTAAGACATATCATATTCCCATTTTTACAAAAATCTCCTCAAATCACTCAAAATCACCATTGAATACTTCCAAGACATCATCAAACTTTCACTCAAAACATTCCCTCAAAACACTCCAACCAAGATCACTACTTACCTTCAACTCGGATAAAACATGAACACAAAAAAAATACATGAACATAATCCTATCGCAAAAAACACAAAAACACACTTTCAAAAAAAAAAAAAAAAAAAAAAACACAACGCCTTGACCACCAAAACACTCTTATACATCATTTGATTACTCCCAAAACACCATTTGAATACTCCCGAAACAATATATAACATTTAACCTAACCTAACCTAACAACATCTAACCTAACCAAAAAAAAAATAGCATCTAATCTAACAACTTAACCTTCAAAAACACTATCAAACATCACAAATAACATTTAACCTAACCTAACAACATCTAACCTAACCAAAAAAATAGCATCTAATCTAACAACTTAACCTTCAAAAACACTATCAAACACCACAAATAACATTTATCCTAACCTAACTTATCCTTCAAATCACTCGTTTCACCATTTGAACACCTTCAACTAACACAGACATACACCCTCCAACTAAGTCATGGAACATTATCAAAAAAAACTAAGACACCTTCAACTAACACCTGAGACATCAACAAAACCTATACAAGACATATTCACCAATCTTATACCTGACATGAGCCATATCCAACATCTAAGACAAATAAAAAATCTAACTCATATACACAATATAATATATAACTGCAAATTACCATGTCACGATCACCACCAACTATAACATATCAAGTACCCAAAAAAATCTAAGAAACACCAAAACTAAGACATACACTCCCAACTATATCATGACATGAACACACACACACACACACACACACACACACACACACATGAACACAACAAAACTTAAGACATGAAACATATACACAAAATAAGGCATAAACACAAATATTCTAAGATCCACCAACTAAGACATAATATCAACCCACAAACAAATTTAAACCATCAGTCAGGTCAAAAAATCTAAGACACAGACACCACCAACTAAGATATATACACAAAATAAGACATAGGCACAAAAACACCATAATCACATGATAACCATAAAATCTAAGACATATTAAAAAAAATCTAAGAGATGCACACAAAAATAAGATAGACACCACCAACTAATATGCGACATAAACACAAAATTTTAAAACATGTAACATTAAAAATCTATAACTTAATAAAATATTCTATGATATATAAACAAAATAAGACATGATCACTATAACATGCACCCCAAACTTATACACGTCATGATCACAAACAAATTTAACACATGAGTCATACATAGTACACTATCTACCAAAAATAGAAAACTATCACTTGATCACATAAAAAATTGACTTACAATCACTTAAGTCATATGAAAACATAAACATAAGTCATATGATGACAAAATTTTACACAAATTTCATGAGTATTACACCAAGATCACTAAGTCATGTACACTTATACCATGTGAACCACAATCTATAAACACTACTCATTCACCATCCTAACCACTAAATCTGCGCACGAACACTTAAGACATACAACAACTAAAAAAATATTAACACAACTTTGCCCCACCAAAGATAAGTTATAACCTCCATAACACAAAACTGATTTACACTTTTCTCAAACTGAATATTCATACCACATTTTTCATTTATCATCTATGTACATATCACATTTTTCATCCACATCTTCCCTAAACCATCCTTCCTGGAATATTATAAAAAAAAACTAAGACACCTTCAACTATCACCTGAATCATTTTCAAAACTAACACAGACATACACCCTCCAACTAAGTCATGCTCAAAAAACCACTAAAATCGCTAAAACTATGAATACTTTTTACTATTGGAACACTTCCAAACAATATTGGAACATTTCCAAATTACATTAGAACACTCCCAAATTACTTTGAACACATCCAAACAAATATTAGAAAAACTCCCAAATAACATTTAACATCTCTAACTCACCCGCCAAATTACATTCTCAATCACATTTACACATTTCATTAACTGAAATTACATCTCACTCATCAAACTACACACTCACCCCAAAACCACTAACCTACAACTAAGCCATGACACATAAGCAAAAACTAAGACATATTCAAAATCTAAGAAATGAACACAAAATAAGACATATCACGAACACTATAATATACCCAAAAATTTAAGTCATTTACACAAAATACGATAAACGCACAAAAAAAATACCACGACACAATTCACCACCAACCAACTATAACATATCATCACACCACACAACCAACTTATACATGACCTAATCACAACATATACACAAAATAAGACATAAACACAAATATTCTAAGATCCACCAACTAAGACATAATATGTACCCACAAACAAATTTAAACCATCAGTCAGGTCAAAAATCTAAGACACAGACACCACCAACTAAGACATATACACAAAATAAGACATAGGCGCAAAAACACCATAATCACAACATATTTAAGACATAAGACATGATATACATAAAATCTAAGACATAATAAAAAAAAATCTAAGAGATCTACACAAAAATAAGATAGACACCACCAACTAATACGCGTCATAATCACAAAAAAAAATTTAAGACATGTAACGTATTAAAAATCTATGACATAATAAAATATTCTATTATATAAACAAAATAAGACATATGCAAAAAATACCTTAACATGATCACTATAACATGCACCCCAAACTTATACATGTCATGATCACAACAACAAATTTAAGACATGAATCATACATAGTACACTATCTAACAAAAATAGAAAACTAACACTTGATCACATAAAAAATTGACTTACAATCACTTAAGGCATATGAAATTATAAACATAAGACATATGAAGACAAAATTTCACACAAATTTCATGAATATTACACCAGGGTCACTAAGTCATGTACACTTATACCATGTGAACCACAATCTATAAACACTAACCACCCACCATCATATTCGTACCACATTTAGTTTATCATCTATGTGCATATCACATTTAATCACCCAAAATCTTTTCCCTAAAACCTTCCTTCCTATACTCATCCTCATATTATCACCTAGGGATTTTTTAATCCGACGACCCAACATGACGTTAAGAACCAGAGTGTAGGTGGTGATAAGAGTGGTGATGGTTACTCTGTCTCATAACGTCATGATGAGTCGTCGAATTAAAAAATCCCTAGGCGGTAATATGAGGATGAGTATAGGAAGGAAGGTTTAGGGAAAAGATTTTGGGTGATTAAATGTGATATGCACATAGATGATAAACTAAATGTGGTACGAATATGATGGTGGGTGGTTAGTGTTTATAGATTGTGGTTCACATGGTATAAGTGTACATGACTTAGTGACCCTGGTGTAATATTCATGAAATTTGTGTGAAATTTTGTCTTCATATGTCTTATGTTTATAATTTCATATGCCTTAAGTGATTGTAAGTCAATTTTTTATGTGATCAAGTGTTAGTTTTCTATTTTTGTTAGATAGTGTACTATGTATGATTCATGTCTTAAATTTGTTGTTGTGATCATGACATGTATAAGTTTGGGGTGCATGTTATAGTGATCATGTTAAGGTATTTTTTGCATATGTCTTATTTTGTTTATATAATAGAATATTTTATTATGTCATAGATTTTAATACGTTACATGTCTTAAATTTTTTGTGATTATGAGCGTATTAGTTGGTGGTGTCTATCTTATTTTTGTGTGATCTCTTAGATTTTTTATTATGTCTTAGATTTTATGTATATCATGTCTTATGTCTTAAATATGTTGTGATTATGGTGTTTTTGGCCTATGTCTTATTTTGTGTATATGTCTTAGTTGGTGGTGTCTGTGTCTTAGATTTTGACCTGACTGATGGTTTAAATTTGTTTGTGGGTCATATTATGTCTTAGTTGGTGGATCTTAGAATATTTGTGTTATGTCTTATTTTGTGTATATGTTGTGATTAGGTCATGTATAAGTTGGTTGTGTGGTGTGATGATATGTTATAGTTGGTTGGTGGTGAATTGTGTCGTGGTATTTTTTGTGCGTTTATCGTATTTTGTGTAAATGACTTAAATTTTTGGGTATATTATAGTGTTCGTGATATGTCTTATTTTGTGTTCATTTCTTAGATTTTGAATATGTCTTAGTTTTTGCTTATGTGTCATGGGTTAGTTGTAGGTTAGTGGTTTTGGGGTGAGTGTGTAGTTTGATGAGTGAGATGTAATTTCAGTTAATGAAATGTGTGTAAATGTGATTGAGAATGTAATTTGGCGGTGAGTTAGAGATGTTAAATGTTATTTGGGAGTTTTCTAATATTTGTTTGGATGTGTTCAAAGTAATTTGGGAGTGTTCTAATGTAATTTGGAAATGTTCCAATATTGTTTGGAAGTGTTCCAATAGTAAAAGTATTCATAGTTTTAGCGATTTTAGTGGTTTTGAGCATGACTTAGTTGGAGGGTGTATGTCTGTGTTAGTTTTGAAAATGATTCAGGTGATAGTTGAAGGTGTCTTAGTTTTTATAATATTCCAGGAAGGATGGTTTAGGGAAGATGTGGATGAAAAATGTGATATGTACATAGATGATAAATGAAAAATGTGGTATGAATATTCAGTTTGAGAAAAGTGTAAATCAGTTTTGTGTTATGGAGGTTATAACTTATCTTTGGTGGGGCAAAGTTGTGTTAATATTTTTTTAGTTGTTGTATGTCTTAAGTGTTCGTGCGCAGATTTAGTGGTTAGGATGGTGAATGAGTAGTGTTTATAGATTGTGGTTCATGGTATAAGTGTACATGACTAGTGATCTTGGTGTAATACTCATGAAATTTGTGTAAAATTTTGTCATCATATGACTTATGTTTATGTTTTCATATGACTTAAGTGATTGTAAGTCAATTTTTTATGTGATCAAGTGATAGTTTTCTATTTTTGGTAGATAGTGTACTATGTATGACTCATGTGTTAAATTTGTTTGTGATCATGACGTGTATAAGTTTGGGGTGCATGTTATAGTGATCATGTCTTATTTTGTTTATATATCATAGAATATTTTATTAAGTTATAGATTTTTAATGTTACATGTTTTAAAATTTTGTGTTTATGTCGCATATTAGTTGGTGGTGTCTATCTTATTTTTGTGTGCATCTCTTAGATTTTTTTAATATGTCTTAGATTTTATGGTTATCATGTGATTATGGTGTTTTTGTGCCTATGTCTTATTTTGTGTATATGTCTTAGTTGGTGGTGTCTGTGTCTTAGATTTTTGACCTGACTGATGGTTTAAATTTGTTTGTGGGTACATAATATGTCTTAGTTGGTGGATCTTAGAATATTTGTGTTTATGCCTTATTTTGTGTATATGTTTCATGTCTTAAGTTTTGTTGTGTTCATGTGTGTGTGTGTGTGTGTGTGTGTGTTCATGTCATGATATAGTTGGGAGTGTATGTCTTAGTTTTGGTGTTTCTTAGATTTTTTGGGTACTGATATGTTATAGTTGGTGGTGATCGTGACATGGTAATTTGCAGTTATATATTATATTGTGTATATGAGTTAGATTTTTTATTTGTCTTAGATGTTGGATATGGCTCATGTCAGGTATAAGATTGGTGAATATGTCTTGTATAGGTTTTGTTGATGTCTCAGGTGTTAGTTGAAGGTGTCTTAGTTTTTTTTGATAATGTTCCATGACTTAGTTGGAGGGTGTATGTCTGTGTTAGTTGAAGGTGTTCAAATGGTGAAACGAGTGATTTGAAGGATAAGTTAGGTTAGGATAAATGTTATTTGTGGTGTTTGATAGTGTTTTGAAGGTTAAGTTGTTAGATTAGATGCTATTTTTGGTTGGAGTTAGATGTTGTTAGGTTAGGTTAGGTTAAATGTTATTTGTGATGTTTGATAGTGTTTTTGAAGGTTAAGTTGTTAGATTAGATGTTGTTAGGTTAGGTTAGGTTAGGTTAAATGTTATATATTGTTTCGGGAGTATTCAAATGGTGTTTTGGGAGTAATCAAATGATGTATAAGAGTGTTTTGGTGGTCAAGGCGTTTGTTTTTTTTTTTTTTGAAAGTGTGTTTTGTGTTTTTGCGATAGGATTATGTTCATGTATTTTTTGTGTTCATGTTTTATCCGAGTTGAAAGGGAAGTAGTGATCTTGGTTGGAGTGTTTTGAGGGAATGTTTTGAGTGAAAGTTTGATGATGTCTTGGAAGTATTCAATGGTGATTTTGAGTGATTTGAGGAGATTTTTGTAAAAATGGGAATATGATATGTCTTAGTTGGTTGGTGGTGTGTCATGTTTTAGAGTGTTTTGAAGTTAAAGTTAGGTTAGGTTAAATGTTATTTGAGGTGTTTGATAGTGTTTTGAAGGTGTTCATATGATGTACAAGAGTGATTTGGTGGTGTTCAAATGAGTTATAAGAGTGTTTTTGATGGAGATCTAATATTGTTTGGAAAGTAATCTGAGGTTGTTCTAATATTGTTTTGGATGTGCTCAAAGTAATCTGGGAGTGTTCTAATATTGTATTGGATGTGTTCAAAGTAACCTGGGAATTTTCTAATGTAATTTGGAAATGTTCTAATGTTGTTTGGAAGTGTTCCATTAGTAAAAAAGTATTCATAGTTTTAGCGATCTTTGTCCTAATGATCTTTTTTGGATGAATTAGTAAAACGAGGAAAAATCAGTAATAGTGTTCTCGGTTGGTGATACGAGGGAATGTATATGAAAAATGTTCTTTGGATATGGATTTTACTTTTTTTTGGATGAATTAGTAAAACGGGAAAAAATTGAAATGAGTGATCTTAGTGGATTGAGATTAATGATCTTATAAAGTTGGTTATAATGATTTGAGGGGATGTTTATAAAAATGTGATTATGATATGTCTTAGTTGGTTGGTGGTGACTGTGTTAGTTTTGGTAATGTGTCATGTTTTAGAGTGATTTAAAGTTAAAGTTAGGTTAGGTTAAATGTTATTTGTGGTGTTTGATAGTGTTTTTGAGGGTATTCAAATGATGAATGAGATGTTGAGGGATGTGAGAATATGTCTTGAAAGTTATTGATTTAGCCTGTTACCTGAAAACGGGGAATATATGTGGGTGTGATGGTGTTCAAACGATGATTTGGGAGTATTCAGAGGTGTTTTGGACGGTGTTCAATGGTGTTTTGGGGGAAAGTTTGATGGTGTTTTGGTGGTGTTCAATAGTGTTTTGGGTGCATTCAATGTCGTTTTGGTGGTGTTCAATGGTGTTTTGGTGGTGTTCAATGGTGTTTTGGTGGTGTTCAATGGTGTTTTGGTGGTGTTCAATGGTGTTTTGGTGGTGTTCAATGGTGTTTTGGGGGTATTCAATGGCGTTTTGGTGGTGTTCAATGGTGTTTTGGGGGTATTCAAATGATGTATAAGAGTGTTTTGGAGGTGTTCCAATGCATTTCTTGGTTATATTGAGTATAAAATGTGTGTATGTTCTATGGAGGCGGATGTGGCTTTTTGGATGAATTAGTAAAACTGGAAAAAATTGAGATGAGTGATGGGGTAATGGTGGTGTGTGTGTGTGTGTGTGTGTGTGTGTGTGTGTGTGTGTGTGTTGTGTGTGTGATGAGGTGTAGAGAGAAGGTGAGGTCATGGCCTCAGGCGCTGGGGTGAGCCTGTGATGGGTGGGAGATGGGGTAATGGGGTGGAGTGTATGCGTGTGTGTGTGTGTGTGTGAGCGTAAATTTTAATGAAATTAAAGGTATTGTGAATAATTTAAGTGAAAATATAGAAGTGAAAAATTGTTGAATAGAGTTTGTAATGTGAAACATGGTGTGATACGTATGAGATACCTGCTCAATCCTGTTGGCGACCCAGTGATGACGTCACGGTGACCCCAGGTGTAGTGCAGGTAGAGTTGCCGAAAAGTGTTTCATGACAACTCTTTTACTAAAAACATGATTTAATAGTAAACCTGATTAGAAAGAGTTGTATTTAGTTAATCACATGAGGGAAAATATATGCTGTGAAGAAGATTCTTATAATGAAATATTAAAAATGTTAATCAATGAGTGATAGATCTTATATCGAATTTAGAAATGGGTTAAGTATCGTTGGATTGTGTGTGTGTGTGTGTGTGTGTGAGTGAGGTGTGTTGGAGGGAAGAGATATGAAAGGAAGAGTGAGGTGCTGGGGAGGTGTTGAGACTTGTACATGGATATTAAAACATCTGAAAATTTGTTATCCTGGTTAAGGAGTGTGAGGTGGTTTGTACATGGTAGAATAGTGAATTTGTGACTTTGTGGGATATGAGTGAAAAATTGTGTGAATAATTAATAAAAATGAAAGTGTATGCAGAGCAAAGTGTTTGAAAATTTGTGTTATCCTGGGTTAAGTATCCATGTGTGAGTGAGTGAGGTGAATGGGGAGAGTGAGATGCAAAGGAGGTTCAGTTAAGGAGTGTGAGTATTCACTTGTAAGTCTATAAGTAACGTAAAAGGTGAAATATGTACAGTAAAGATTAAAAAAGAGAGGCTTGTCAGCCTATCTTTTCGTTCTTTTTATTGAAATCGAATTTTTTTACCTTACCCATAGGGGTTACCATATTACCTGAAAACATGGAAAATTGTATCTTTTTATTTTTAGTATTAATAAATAAAATGTATTTTTACTCTGTTAACCGATAATGTATATGTATTAATAAATAAATGATGAAAAAATGTGTATTAGTGTTAACCTAATTTTAGCTCGTTTAACTTAAAAGACCCCATAGGGATACTTGATTCGAGGAAATATTGTGACGTCACGGGTAACATCACGTGACCTCACACCTTCCTTGAATGAACTTAGTTGGCGACCCAGTGATGAGTCACACTTTAATTCTTTTTTAACATACCCCTAGGTATACAATTTCTACCCCATAAGGAACTTGATCCAAGGAATGAGAGAGGATTTTGGGATTGATGAATTGATGAAATTCCAAAGTAGGTAAGTCTTAGTAAATTTACTTAAAGAGAACCATAGGAGTTACCAATCTCTGACTCTCCATAGAGGTCAAGTAAAAATATCGAAAATTTGAAAAAAATCGAAAAAAATATATTGAAAAAAATCGAGAGCGGGGCGATCCGCAGAAGGCGCTGCAGAAGGCAGCTCGGGGCGGCTCGACGCGGAAGGGCGCGGGGCGGGGCGGGGCGGGGCGGGGGGCGGCGCGGCGGGGCGGGTTGAGGCGCGGAAGGAGACCGCTCAGGGATGAGGCTCTCAGGGGGTGTGAGGGGGTGAGGGGTGCGGACCTGCTCAGAATGAAAAAAAAAAAAAAAAAGGGGGGGTGGGGGGCATGGGGGGCGTGGGGGGTTGACGGAGTGGGGGGGGGTGGGGCTGAGCCGGAAGTGGGGTGAGCCTCAGGGATGGCCATACGGATAGCCTTCGGGGAGTGAGCCTACAGGGATGAGCCATGGGATAGCCCTTTCGGGAGTGAGCTACAGGGACTTTCTCCACTACTTATATATATATATATATATATATATATATATATATATATATATATATATATATATATATATATATATATATATATATATATATATATATATATATATTTTTTTCTGTCTGTCTGTCTTTATCTATGTCTGTGTCTATCTCTCTGTCTCTCTTTCTATCTCTCTCTATCTATCTATCTATCTATCTCTATATAACTATATATATATATCTGTCTGTCTATCTGTCTGTCTGTCTGTCTGTCTGTGTATCTCTCTCTCTCTCTCTATCTATCTATCTATCTATCTCTATATAGCTATATATATATCTGTCTGTCTATCTGTCTGTCTGTCTGTCTGTCTCTCTCTCTCTCCTCTCTCTCTCTCTCTCTCTCTCTCAGAAACAACGCAGGCGTTGCGGAGTAGTGCACTTACGCACTAGTCACGCTAATTGATGTTAATGAGTGTATCAGCTCCTGAGTCGGAGCGTTAATTACTACCGTGCTGTTGTCTATCGTGTTGGCTGCTGTTGCAGGTCTGTTTTTCTGCACTGAATCCTGCACAGACCTGTGGAAAACTCTGCGTGAGTGTCTGCTCCTGCTCAGCCTCACTTAAGCTGCTGATTCACATGTTAATTCACTTGTATTCAACGCAACTCCAGTTAAGGCTTTCTTAGTTAGTGTTCAAGGTGTGATGATACAGTTAGTGGTCCTTGCTTGGTACGTTGTTGTAGTTAGTGGTCCTTGCTTGGTACGTTGTTGTAGTTAGGGGTCCTTGCTTGGTAGGTTGTTGTTGTTAGTGGTTTTTGTATGGTATGTTGTTGTTGTTAGTGGTCCTCGCTTGGTACGTTGTTGTAGTTAGTGGTTCTTTCCTGGTATGTTGTTGTTGTTAGTGGTCCTTGCTTGGTACGTTGTTGTAGTTAGTGGTCCTTGCTTGGTATGTTGTTGTTGTTAGTGGTTCTTGTATGGTATGTTGTTGTTGTTAGTGGTCTTTGCTTGGTACGTTGTTGTAGTTAGTGGTTCTTGCCTGGTATGTTGTTGTTGTTAGTGGTCTTTGCTTGGTACGTTGTTGTAGTTAGTGGTTCTTGCCTGGTATGTTGTTGTTGTTAGTGGTCCTTGCTTGGTACGTTGTTGTAGTTAGTGGTCCTTGCTTGGTATGTTGTTGTTGTTAGTGGTTCTTGTATGGTATGTTGTTGTTGTTAGTGGTCTTTGCTTGGTACGTTGTTGTAGTTAGTGGTTCTTGCCTGGTATGTTGTTGTTGTTAGTGGTCCTTGCTTGGTAGGTTGTTGTAGTTAGTGGTCCTTGCCTGGTATGTTGTTGTTGTTAGTGGTCCTTGCTTGGTAGGTTGTTGTAGTTAGTGGTCTTGCCTGGTATGTTGTTGCTGTTAGTGGTCCTTGCTTGGTAGGTTGTTATAGCTAGTGGTTCTTGTTTCATAGGTTGTTGTACTTAATGGTTCTTGCTTGGTTCAATCTTTCCATTGTGTGTGTATGTGTGTGTACTCACCTATTTGTGGTGTGTGTGTGATGTGTGTGGACTCACCTATTTGTGGTGTGTGTGTATGTGTACTCACCTATTTGTGGTGTGTGTGGACTCACCTATTTGTGGTGTGTGTGTGTGTGTGTACATTTTACACAAACTTCAAGAATAATAACCAGAAGGAAGACTCAATTCTACCCACGTAAATGCTTATCACCACCGCTGCAAAAGACCTCACGTGATAACAGAGCGAATTGACAGGGAGAGAAAATATTTATATTTTTACTTTCATGGAAATTGAGTTCTCCCTTTGTGGGGAGCGTGTGTGACCATCAGGGTAGTGAGAAGACATCGTCACCTATCTTGGCACTCCATTACAAGAGCTTTTGAGTGGACGGGGACTTGAACTGGTGGGAAGGTGTGTCCATTGTTGTACCTGTATCGAGGGGTAAGGCAGCATTTCCTTTGTTTTTTTAAGATCCTTGAATTTACGTGCTAAGAGGTGTTTTATTCTACCTCAACTCATTGGCAGCTGATGCCCTAACTCAGCCCATTTCGGAGCCCTGTCTAGGGGATACTACCATTAAAGAACAAAAAAGTGCAGTACGGTGACTGGAACAATGCACAAATAACCCTCACATAGGAGAGAGAAACTTACGACGACGTTTCGGTCCGACTTGAATAATTTACAAAGTCACACTGCGGGTTATTTGTGTATTACTACCATTCTCCCAGGATGCCTCCCAGATCAGTCAACTAACATCCAGGCACCTATTTGCCGCTAGCTAAAAATGGGTCAACAGCTGTAAGTATACATGGATAGGGTTTCGGGGGTTAACATTCCCGCGGCCCGGTCTGTGACCAGGCCTCATGGTGGATCAGGGCCTGATCAACCAGGCTGATACTGTTGGCCGCACGCAACCCGACGTACGAACCACAGCCCGGCTGGTCAGGTACTGACTTTAGGTGCCTGTCCAGTGCCTGCTTGAAGACAGTAAGGGGTCTATTGGTAATCCCCCTTATATATGGGCCCCTGAAACTTATTGTGTTGTCTCTCAACGTGCTAGTGGCACCCCTGCTTTTCATTGAGGGGAGGTTGCATCGTCTGCCGAGTCTTTTGCTTTCGTAGGGAGTGAATTTCGGGTGCAAGTTTGGTACTAATTCCTCTAGGATTTTCCGAAGTGTATATAATCGTGTATCTCTCCCGCCTGCGTTCTAGAGAGTACAGGTTGAGGAACTTCAAGCGTTCTCAGTAATTGAGGTGTTTTATCGCAGTTATGCGTGCCGTGAAGGTTCTCTGCACATTTTCTAGGTCAGCAATTTCACCTGCCTTGAAAGGTGCAGTTAGTGTGCAGTAATATTCCAGCCTAGATAGAACAAGTGACCTGAAAAGTATCATCATGGGCTTGGCATCCCTGGCTTTCAAGGTTCTCATCATCCATCCTGTTATTTTTCTGGCAGATGCGATTGATACAATGTTGTGATCTTTGAAAGTGAGATCCTCTGACATTATCACTCCCAGGTCTTTACATTAGTTTTTCGCTGTATTGTGTGGTTGGAATTTGTTTTATACTCCGATATAGTTTTAATTTCCTCACGTTTTCCATATCGGAGTAATTGAAACTTGTCATCCTTGAAGTTCATATTGTTTTCTGCGGCCCATTTAAAGATTTGGTTGATGTCCGCTTGGAGTCTTGCAGTGTCCTCAATGGAGGACACTGTCATGCAAATTCGGGTGTCATCTGCAAAGGAAGACACGGCACTGTGGCTTATATCCCTGTCTATGTCAGATATGAAGATGAGGAATAGGATGGGAGCGAGTACTGTGGCTTGTGGAACAGAGCTTTTCACAGTAGCTGCCTCAGACTTTACTCTGTTTGCTACTACTCTTTATGTTCTATTTGTTAATAAATTATAGATCCATCTACTAACTTTTCCAGTTATTCCTTTATCACGCATTTTGTGAATTATTATGGTTACACTTGTCAAAGGCTTTTGCAAACTCTGTGTATACTGCATCTGCGTTTTGTTTGTCTTCTAGAGCATCCAGGACCTTGTCATAGTGGTCCAGTAGTTGGGACAGTCAGGAGCGACCTGCTCTAAACCCATGTTGACCTGGGTTGTGTAACTGATGGTTATCTAGATGTGGCGATCTTGCTTCTTAGAACACTTTCAAAGATTTTAATGATATGGGATGTTAGCGCTATCGGTCTGTAGTTCTTTGCCATTGCTTTATTGCCCCCTATTTACTGCTAGGTGAGAAGGGTTCAACAAGTGCCAGGAGACTTGATCAACGTCTCCATCCTTTGCATTTCTTGTCAGCAGATGCTTCAGTTATAATACATCCTTTTGATATCTCTAAGTGTTGGTGCTGAGTGCTGGCAGTGTTTTTGTTGTGGTTTTGTTGAGTTCGTTGCGTGCACGAACGTTATGATGGAGGGTGAAGGTCGGGAGTGTGAATGGAGGGGAAGGTCTTTTATTGTGATGGAGGGGTTAGAGGTCACGTATTGCGGTTGACGATGAAGGTCAGGTATTGTGATAGAGAGTGAAAGGTCGGGTGTATTGATGGAGGGAAAGGTCGCGTGTATTGATGGAGGGGAAGGTCAGGTGTATTGATGGAGGAGGAGGTCGGGGTATTGTAATGGAAGTTTATGGTGATATGTGTTGATGGAAATTGATGGGTAAACCCAAGTTTGGTGACAGGAAAGCCATATGTGATAAAGGAGAACAGGCAGACAGTCAGGCAGGCAAACAGACAGCCAGAATTAGAAACTAAATTAGCAGGGAAAGTTACCCAAATTATCCAAATATTCTTTAAATTACAGATAATTAAATATGCTAACTAATCTTAACTGAATAGGAAAATAAAGCAGCATAAATGGAACGCTTTAGCACCCAAATATATTCAGAATCTAAGCTAACCTAACAGGAGTTTGAAAAATAAAAACATGGAAGACATGTTGGCGGAAGGACCCATTCTCGTGTTCATCTTCCTCGATGCTCCATTACCATAATGCAGCCCTCCGAATCTTTCATTAATATACAGCTCCATGAATGCGATTATTGCTCCTTATCACCGCCGAGCTCGGAAACGTCAGCACCGAGACGTAAAAGCTTTTCCCTGACGTCTCTGAGGAGGACCAACTCAATCTAAGAACCTTGAGCTCTGGGACGGTCGCGTCAGCAGGACTTGAGTTCCTCTTTTCTTGCTTTCCTTGTAACCACGACGGGAACGGCGTGAGGGATACCCGGTATACCCTAAACGGACACCCTGTCGAATGTACAGGGATATCTGGTCGACTTTACAAGGATACCTGGTCTACTATACAGGGAGGTTCGGTCGATCTTACAGAGGTTAGCAGTAAGACCCAGTCGACCGTAATGTGGATAACTAGTCGACCGTATAGGAAATCCCCGGCAACCACATAAAGGTATCCTTTCAGGGATACTTAACTAGCTTAATATATTATTCACTCTCTCGCATCTACATACAGTGTAGTTTGGAACCACATCTCACTGTTCAAAATATCAAAGTCTGGAGCAGAGTGATCACTTGCACACAGTGGTATAGATATCTGTTCCATTTAGAGTGAGTATTGTATCTAGACTTGCCGGTTCATCCTTACATTTCATTCACTCACATGTTGATTCATCAAGTTTTCCAGATTATATTAAAAATAGATATATAATCACATTAAGATAATAACAACTTGGATAGCTTTATAAATACTATTATAAAAGTAATTAGTGTACAGTATTAAGGAAAACAGACATATTATGTCTTAAGGACTTTACAATAATGACCAATGTATAAACATTAATGTAAACAATAACACATGCAATTTATTCTGTGTCTAAACTGACTTTTTGACTTTCACAAAAAGGAAAATTATTGGTTAGACAAAATTGATTTTGTTTATTTTAAGCAACTCTTCTTTATATAATTAAAATTAACACAACACTATACACAATACACAACACTATACACAACACACAACACTACACACAACACTACACACAACACCACACACAACACCACACACAACACTACACACAACACCACACACAACACAACACACAACACACACACAACACACACACACACACACTCCACACACAACACTCACACACAACACTACACACAACACCACACACAACACCACACACAACACACACACACAACACCACACACAACACCACACACAACACAACACACACAACAACACACACAACACTACACACAACACCACACACAACAACACACACAACACCACACACAACACCACACACAACAACACACACAACAACACACACAACACTACACACAACACTACACACAACACTACACACAACACCACACACAACACCACACACAACACTACACACAACACCACACACAACACCACACACAACACTACACACAACACCACACACAACACTACACACAACACCACACACAACACTACACACAACACTACACACACAACACCACACACAACACACACACAACACCACACACAACACCACACACAACACTACACACAACACTACACACAACACACACACACAACACCACACACAACACCACACACAACACCACACACAACACTACACACAACACACACACAACACCACACACAACACACACACAACACAACACTACACACAACACCACACACAACACTACACACAACACCACACACAACCACCACACCACAACACCACACACAACACTACACACAACACTACACACAACACTACACACAACACTACACACAACACCACACACAACACCACACACAACACTACACACAACACTACACACAACACTACACACAACACTACACACAACACTACACTACACACAACACCACACACCACACCACACACAATATAACAACACAACACACACAACAACACACACAACACTACGCACAACACCACACACAATATACAAAACACAACACAACACACACAACGCCACACACAACACTTCCTCACACAAAAATCACTCTCCTTTCCCTGTGTTTCCCTGGCAGCAACACTATTTAGTGTTGCCCAACACGAAGTGTTCTTAATCGGTTTCTAAATCACTCGCTTTACTTTGAAATTATGCCGGACTTAAATAACTTAATTACCAACTCCACGTAACTAAAAGTTACGTAAATCAGGAGAGTCTGACGAGTATTTCCTCTGGGAGAGCTATGTAAACTATGTTTATATAGGCGAGGGATGTGTATGTAGGTGAGAGTGTGTGTATATAGGCTTGAGATGTATATGTGAGAGACGTGTGTGTGTGTGTATACGTCAGAGATGTGTTTATATGTGTGAGAGATGTGTGTGTGTGTGTGTGTGTGTATACGTCAGAGATGTGTTTATATGTGTGAGAGATGTGTGTGTGTATACGTGAAATATGTGTGTATTGGTGTGTATGGTTGTGTGAATCACCGAGAGAGAGGACTGGTGGAGGCTGGAGTCTCCGTCGATACATCATGAGACTCACATTGATCCTAGAGATGACGACACACAGTCATGACAGTGATGACACAGTAATGACATACAATGATGACACACAATGATGACACATAGTCATCCTTTAAGAAATATATCCTGCTTGTTTCAGAAAAAAATAAGGCATCCATAAAGTCCTTTATTGATTTTAATTTTTTTACAAGAAAAATGTTAAAAGATACGGAAATGCAGTTTTCTGACATGATAACTGAACTAAACACGTTTTTATACACCCCCACGGTTTATCTAAGCTATAAAACTATCTTTACTATTGAACACTAGCACCATAACACTATCTTTACTACTGAACACCATCACCTATACTATCTTTACTACTACTATCACCACAACACAATCTTCACTACTGAGCACTATCACCACAACACAACCTTCACTACTGAGCACTATCACCACAACACAACCTTCACTACACTTAATAAATACTGCAGTTCATTCCAAGTAATGACCAATCATATCCAGTGAGACTTTCCCAGTGTTATCAATTATTCTAGCAGTATCTTAATGTCAGCTACTGGAGGTCTGAGAACACAATCCTTCACAAGAAGTCTTAAGACATATTACTGGTACATTTTTCCAGCTGTGTTCTCTCTCTCTCTCTTTCTCTCGTCTGTCTGAAAGGTAGGGTATTTCTGCACACGTCGGGCCAGAAAGGTATTGAATGAGTGATGGTGAAAGTGCTTCCTTCTGTGAGTCGCCCTATCTTAGTGAGGGAGAAGGGAAGATGATGCGGATGGCCATATGATGGGGGCCATCATGCCCCATTCTATCTGCCAGGAAACTTCATGGCACTATAACTTCTCCATAGTGTGCAGTGAACTTTATTTTACAGAACAGTGCCATGTGAAAAAATAATTAAAATCCGAAAAGAGCTTTGTGGACACCCTCTTGTACATACTATACACACTATTTCTAAAAGAATTTTTTTTTCCCAGAAGTACAAAGTGTCCACAAAGTCCCTTTCCGAGATTTTAAATGGCCTTCAGCAATATGACATAGATTTTAAAGTGCTTGAGAAATTTTTATAGTTTTAGAGTGTATGATCATTAGAGCGTTGTATAGCAAGGGAGGGTGAGCTGGACAATCAGTCACAGTTGGGTAGTAATTACGTCAATCATGGCCGGTCATTATACTAAGCTCCACACGCTATTGTATTGGACCAGACTCTTACACCAGCGTTTATATAGAGCTAAGTAGCTGTCACGCGTATTAAACTGGATTTAAAGGCTTTGTCGCACGGAAGGTGGAGTCAGATGACGTATACTGTCAACAAACAGTGCGGAGGGGGAGGGGGAGGGAAGAGGGGAAGGGTGGAGGGGAGGGGAAGGGAAGAGGGGAAGGGTGGAGGGGAGGGGAAGGGAAGAAAGGAAGTTTCAGGACAAGCTTTTATTGGGGACAGCATTTCGCCCTGTGCAGAGCTTTATAATGTCACGACTTGGTAAAACTCTACTCAGAGCGGAATGTGATTTGATAAAGCTCTACACAGAGCGGAACATGACTGATAAAGCTCTACACAGAGCGGAACATGACTGATAAAGCTCTACACAGAGCGAAACATGACTGACAAAGCTCTACACGGAGCGGAACATGACTGATAAAGCTCTACACAGACCGGAAGATGACTGATAAAGCTCTACACAGAGCGGAACATGACTGATAAAGCTTTACACAAAGCGGAACATGACTGATAAAGCTCTACACAGAACGGAACATGACTGATAAAGCTCTACACAGAACGGAACATGACTGATAAAGCTCTACACAAAGCGGAACATGACTGACAAAGCTCTACACAGAGCGGAACATGACTGATAAAGCTCTACACAGACGGAACATGACTGATAAAGCTCTACACAGAGCGGAACATGACTGATAAAGCTCTATACAGAGCGGAACATGACTGATAAAGCTCTACACAGAGCGGAACATGACTGATAAAGCTCTACACAGAGCGGAACATGACTGATAAAGCTCTACACATAGCGGAACATGACTGATAAAGCTCTACACAGAGCGGAACATGACTGATAAAGCTCTACACAGAGCGGAACATGACTGATAAAGCTCTACACAGAGCGGAACATGACTGATAAAGCTCTACACAGAGCGAAACATGACTGACAAAGCTCTACACGGAGCGGAACATGACTGATAAAGCTCTACACAGACCGGAAGATGACTGATAAAGCTCTACACAGAGCGGAACATGACTGATAAAGCTTTACACAAAGCGGAACATGACTGATAAAGCTCTACACAGAACGGAACATGACTGATAAAGCTCTACACAGAACGGAACATGACTGATAAAGCTCTACACAAAGCGGAACATGACTGACAAAGCTCTACACAGAGCGGAACATGACTGATAAAGCTCTACACAGAGCGGAACATGACTGATAAAGCTCTACACAGAGCGGAACATGACTGATAAAGCTCTATACAGAGCGGAACATGACTGATAAAGCTCTACACAGAGCGGAACATGACTGATAAAGCTCTACACAGAGCGGAACATGACTGATAAAGCTCTACACATAGCGGAACATGACTGATAAAGCTCTACACAGAGCGGAACATGACTGATAAAGCTCTACACAGAGCGGAACATGACTGATAAAGCTCTACACAGAGCGGAACATGACTGATAAAGCTCTACACAGAGCGGAACATGACTGATAAAGCTCTACACAGAGCGGAACATGACTGATAAAGCTCTACACAGAGCGGAACGTTGTCCCACTACAACGCTTGTCTAATCCTGGCGCGGTAATTGATGCATAAGTTCAAAATTGTTCAGGGAAGCCATACACTGTACAGTACTCTTAGTTTTTTCTTATCAGTCTCCACTCCCGTGAGTGCACACCACTTCATTGAGTGCACACCACTTCATTGAGTGCACACCACTTCCGTGAGTGCACTCCACTTCCGTGAGTGCACTCCACTTCCGTGAGTGCACTTCACTTCCGTGAGTGCACTCCACTACCGTGAGTGCACTCCACTTCCGTGAGTGCACTTCACTTCCGTGAGTGCACTCCACTACCGTGAGTGCACTCCACTTCCGTGAGTGCACTTCACTTCCGTGAGTGCACTCCACTACCGTGAGTGCACTCCACTTAGAGTGCTCCTCGCACTCCCAGGAGTGCCTCGTTGTAATTATGAATGATGATTGTTATTAGATCCGCAAAAAAAACGCTAACTGCATCGTATGTTAACGTTAATACTAGTAAATTAACTGAACTTAGCTTGTTAAGGTTCTTTGAAGAACACATACACTCTACTGGGATAATGTATAAACACTTTAATGAAAACAAAGTTCAAAGAAGAACGTTTCTTTTTCAATATGTTTCACTTTAAGTGTATTAAATATATCCAAGTTTTTAATATATATCTATCTATCTATCTATCTATCTATCTATCTATCTATCTATCTATCTATCTATATATATATATATATATATATATATATATATATATATATATATATATATATATATATATATAAATGATTTTAATCCACTGGAATTTTCATTAGATAATAGTTGAAAGGCTGAATAAGGCTGAAAACCATTTTTTTTCTGAATGGATATACACCCTTACTAATACCATTTCAAAAATATATATTTAATTTCTTTTTGGCGTCACAGGTTAATTAGGAATATCATTATTGAGGTGTCAGAAATAAACACGCAATTGCGATGTGTACCCTTCACCGGAGGATCCTATTTTGTGTATTAAAATGCGGCAGTATAAATGTGGGAGATATTTTATATTTGTTTTATTTTGGGTTAATTTCTGCCGGCTGGTCACCTTAGTGGGCTGTTGAACTGGGAGTTGACATTTTATGAGGAATATTAAGTCACATTGCCGTTGCTGGAACAACTTATTTGCAATTCACAGCACCGACTCTGGAACAATTAACAACTAATTCACCACACTGAGACTGGAACAATTCCCTAAATAACCCACAATATCTTGGATGGAACAGTTCGCAAGTAACCCACATTGACTGGCGATCAGAACAGACAGGTCACTTGAGTGACTGGCGATCAGAACAGACAGATCACTTGAGTGACTGGCGATCAGAACAGACAGATCACTTGAGTGACTGACGATCAGAACAGACAGATCACTTGAGTGACTGACGATCAGAACAGACAGATCACTTGAGTGACTGGCGATCAGAACAGACAGATCACTTGAGTGACTGGCGATCAGAACAGACAGATCACTTGAGTGACTGGCGATCAGAACAGACAGATCACTTGAGTGACTGACGATCAGAACAGACAGATCTCCTGACCGAGTGACGCTTGGTAAAAAGAGGTAACCTGATTAACTGATGTTCCTCACAGGTTGATGTTGATTGCCAGAATGATTGATGCTTCTGGAGCCGAGGTAAGAGTGGTCCTGGTCAGTCAGGTGACACTCAATAATGCAAGGCTAGCATCTGAGCTGCACTAACTGAGAGTTCTGAGGCTGCAACAGTTGCCTCAGCTGCTGGAACACTACTATTGTACCCTGCAGGGAGAGTTCCATTATGCTGGTACAAGGCAATAAGATCATAGTGAACAGATGATATCATAACATGCAAAATAACCACAGTGAAAAATAGTGAAATTCCAAGCGCTTTCGTGATTTCTCGCATTATCAACGAATTTCACTATTTTTCACTATGGTTATCTTGCATATATATATATATATATATATATATATATATATATATATATATATATATATATATATATATATATATATATATAGATGAGGATTTCATACACAGTTTCAAGACTATGTATGATAGGGCCCTTGAAAGCTAAAGAGAAAGAGAGAGAGAGAGAGAGAGAGAGAGTCCAGATGAACTGAGAGTGGTCGTGTGTCAAGGCTTCCAGTCTTTGCCGTGCCTCACTCAACCTTGCATGTGCCACTCTTTGAGGCCCCCGCAATGTTTACCCCGCTCTCTGTTGTGTAAATACTATCCTGCCCTCTGTTTGGCCGACCTCCGTCGCTCTGTCCACACCGCAGCCAAATGTCTGCCTGATTTATTCACCACAGCTGACAGTTACTGTCAGCAGACGCAGCATAACACAGCTGTCGTAAATCCACATGTTAATGTTATTGTTCTGCATTAAGTTTTTTTTCAATTCTCGCTTTTTTTCTCATGCTGAGATGTCAGTTCTGCGGCTGAGGGAGAGTGGAAGAAGTGTGGCATAGAGGGAGAGAGGCGTGGCAGTGAGCTGTGTCCATGGTGGGAGAAACGCTGTGTTGATCTCTCCTTCTGTAAGCTCTTCACAGTTTTCTCTCATTATCCGAGCATCGCTAAGCTCGCCAGCATCATGTCAACACCTCTTCCGGAGATCTGATAACTGTCTTCAGTATCACTGTCAGCTGCAACATCATCACTGGTAGCTACAACATCATCACTGGTAGCTGCAACACCATCACTGGTAGCTGCAACATCATCACTGGTAGCTGCAACACCATCACTGGTAGCTGCAACATCATCACTGGTAGCTGCAACACCATCACTGGTAGCTGCAACATCATCACTGGTAGCTGCAACAGCATCATTGCCAGTTGCAACAACATCACTGGCAGATGCAAGAACATCACTGGTTGCTGCAAGAACATCACTGGTAGTTGCAACACAGCAAGACCCAGGAGCTGTGACAATTCACCAGCCCCGTCCATAAAGGAGCCAGCGCCACCAACGTCTGCATTAATGCACTTCAACCGTGTAAGTTATGGTGCCACTGGCAAGCACGGGTCAGGTTTAATTGTAATACGTGTTTAGAATGGCAGAGAGCCGGTGGCACGAGGGCCAGGAAACAGGGCCTTGGAGGGAAGGAGGGGAGGGTGAAAATGCTTCAGCTCAGACTCCTGAGGCGAGAGAGATGTAGGAGGCATGGAGCTGAGGGGGAAGAGGAGGGAGACTGCTGCTGCAAACCTCCACTTTGCCATATGCTACCAATGGTCACCGCTACATCTTACGTTTCTATATATACCAGGGACAATCAGGTACTCAAATTTGATTCCCCAATTGATTATATAGTCTATTCGCGTCATGCAAATTTCGCGGTGGTGGTGGAGGGCTGGAGGGAGGACGGGAGTCACTATGGTGGTTCATGGGAATGTGGGAGAGAGGCGTGGAATGTGCAGGGTCTGTATCGTCCCAGACGATGTACACGACGATCTGTTATTTTAATGAGACGGTCAGTGGAGGACATGTGGCTTATCTGGGACCTCCAGGATAAAGGTGTGCGTGTATACTCACCTAGTTGTGGTTACAGGGGTCGAGTCATAACTCCTGACCCCGCCTCTTTGGTGGTCGCTACTAGGTCCACGCTCTCCCTTCTCCATGAACTTTATGGATCCTCTTAAAGTTATGTATGGATCTTGCCTCCACTACATCACTCTCCAGACTGTTCCACTTCCTGACAACTCTATGACTGAAGTGTGTGTGTGTGTGTGTGTGTGTGTGTGTGTGTGATGTTGTGTGTGTGTGTGTGTGTGTGTGTGTGTATGTGTGTGTGTGTGTGTATGTGTGTGTGTATGTGTGTGTGTATGTGTGTGTGTATGTGTGTGTGTATGTGTGTGTGTTTATGTGTGTGTATGTGTGTGTACTCACCTATATGTGGTTGCAGGGGTCGATTCACAGCTCTTCTGTGTGTGTGTGTGTGTGTGTGTGTGTGTGTCACCGGCTCCCCTCATGTAATGTTCTCATTCCAATCATTTCTCACAGAAACAAATATCAGGGAAAATAGTGAAGATATATCTATATATATATATATTATTTAAATATATTTCCTTTACAAAACACAGAAACGCAAATTGGATGTATCAATCAATAACCAAAACAGCAACAAAAGACAAATATTTTTCTTTAATGAATAAAAACCAGAGAATTGAACCCAAACCTCTCGAAAATATTAAAAAATTACCAAGAATGTATATGAATATATATATATATATATATATATATATATATATATATATATATATATATATATATATATATATATATATATATATATATATATATATATATATATATATATATATATATATATATATATATATAAATGTATTCCAGTTTACAATTAAGCATTGAATCCAAAATATAATTCGTAAAATAGTCCTTACATTATGCAGGTTATTGCTGAAAGCAAGGCCCTGCTGACAGCAAGGCCCTGCTGACAGCAAGGCCCTGCTGACAGCAAGGCCCTGCTGACAGCAAGGTCCTGCTGACAACAAGATCCTGCTGACAACAAGGCCCTGCTGACAGCAAGGCCCTGCTGACAACAAGGTCCTGCTGACAGCAAGGTCCTGCTGACAACAAGGTCCAGCTGACAGCAAGGTCCTGCTGACAACAAGATCCTGCTGACAACAAGGCCCTGCTGACAGCAAGGCCCTGCTGACAACAAGGTCCTGCTGACAGCAAGGTCCTGCTGACAACAAGGTCCTGCTGACAGCAAGATCCTGCTGACAGCAAGGCCCTGCTGACAGCAAGGCCCTGCTGACAGCAAGGCCCTGCTGACAGCACTGATACTCACGAGTATTTAGGCACTCATCTTTCTCGAAGGAAAAAGGTTAATGAAAACTCTTGCATTTCGTGCAGGTTGACAGGTGTGTGTCGTGATGAACATCGCTGAACACTGGTGAGTGAACATTCACTGCGGTACAGCAGCAGCAGCATGTTTATGCTAAAGTGTGGAATGTATGACAAGTAACAGTCCTCACTGGCCTCGTCCACCACTATTCCCTGAGGCGTGACAACACACACACACACACACACACACACACACACACACACACACACACACTGCAAGCAAAATCTTGCTTGATATAGCAGTCTGTCTGTGAATGTCCCTGTCATTCTTCTCTCTCTCTCTCTATATATATATATATATATATATATATATATATATATATATATATATAGAGAGAGAGAGAGAGAGAGAGAGAGAGAGAGACAGACAGACAGACAGACAGAGACAGAGGTGAAGCTGTGTTACAGGTGTACTGGAGGTGTGTTACAGGTGTACTGGAGGTGTGTTACAGGTGTACTGGAGGTGTGTTACAGGTGTACTGGAGGTGTGTTACAGGTGTACTGGAGGTGTGTTGCAGAACTCATTAATATACTGCCGACACAAGCCAGATGGTTACTCAGGTGGTGCACTCAACTCTCTTATTTACTTATGTGCTGGGTGCTCGTGCACTCCAAGCAGCTGCAGGTAAAAGCTTCAGGATCTGCTGCTGACTGCTGTCGCTGCAGTTACTGCTGCTGCTGTTCCTTGTTGATATTGTTACTGTTGCTGATATTATTAACTGATACTTGATGTTACTGTTACTGCTGCTGCTGGTATCACAGTAGCTGCTGCTTCAACTACTGCTATCAACAAATCCCATACATTTGCTATGTAATATACTGCCAAATAACCAAACCCGTTTAATACCGGAACTGCACATCCCCAAGTACCCGAAGATGAGGCTCGAACCTCCGTCTGGCATAGCACTAGATCTAGCTAGTGGAGTATCAGACTGTCTCTCACGCCACCACTCTAACCGAGAAAGCAACGGAAATTGGAAGTATTTCCTTGGTGTCAGTGTTAGATGGAATATGATGTGTGTTGTTGGGTGGGGATGGGAGGGTTGTGTGTTAAGATTGGAGTGGTGAATGGGGTTCAGAGGGAGGGGTTAGGAGGGGTGGATGCTCCTCCGGGTTTATGTTTTTTAAGAAGAGACTTGCAGTCCTGTCAGAGTGCAAAATATTTTACAGGCTTCGGGTTTTCACTCGTTTATAAATTACACACACACAAAAACTACACGACACAACACACATACATATATGTCATCGGTGTGTACATTGTAACTGCCTCGTGACACTAGGTCAGGAGTCGCTGACCTACTGGCGACTCAGTCTCAACTGTCACATCCCCAAGATGTGACACTAGCTAAGTGTCTCTTGCTGTATATACTGTTGACATGACATTACGCTGACACACACACACAAACATGCAAGAACAAACACAGTTATACAACACTCACGCCACACTAGTATTTCCTCATCTGCCCTGGCAGGTAAGGGAGCAGTTGGCAGTCCAGAAAAGAATTATGAAATGCCGTTGCAGCAGCAGCGGCAGGTGGTGGTCTGCCATCCCCTGCCGCCCCACTGCCTGTGGTCCTGATGAATGAGAGATTATATTGGAGGACTTTGTATTAATTCTCTCTCTCTCTCTCTCTCTCTCTCTCTCTCTCTCTCTCTCATCATCATCATCTTCGTGAGTAATTCTTCACCTTCTACATAAAGCTCCTGCAGCGTCTAAATGAACATCTTTTTTACGTCACTCATTGATTTCCTGTGGGCGTCCTGAAGATGGTGTTGTGTTGGGCCTGGGAGAGGTAATGAGCCTCGCTCACTGCTCTTATTGATGACGAAATGGAAGAGCTCAGTTTCTGGTTTGTGGACACAGACATAAGTCTGCAGAACAAGTCTACAAGTCTTCGTTTGGGCGAAGTTTCGCTCCAAGCAGATCTGAGAGACAGAACTGTTGCTGAAAAGTAATCATTTGGCGAACGTTTCGCTCCAAGTGAATTTGCATTTCTGCGTTTTCGTTCGGATGTTATTTTTCACTTCAAGGTAAAAGCCGCCGTCTCAGCGTAAGTGATATATAAACAAGATATAGCATCGTTTAATGTCCAGAATGCGCCACATTCGCCAAGTGTGATGTTTACACTTACCACTTTTCACTTGAGAAGGTGTAGCCACTTTCCAAAGTGGTGTGACTTGCCCGTGAGCCCAAATTTCTATAGCTAGACCCGGCGGAGCTTTAACTAGACCTGTAGCGGGACTTCTGGATCTCAATATATGTATTTCTCTTTTTATTTCAGTGTTCCCGTTGAAAGAGCGTGTTCCTGCAGTGTTCATTATGTGCGTGTTCTGCAGTGTTCACTCTGTACGTGTTCCTGAAGTGTTTCCTCTGAATGTACGTGTTCCTCTCTTCTCTCAGTGTTCACTGTGAGGATAAGTGCTGAACCCAGCGGATCATTCTACTGCAAACATGAAGAGAAATATTCAATTGTTTGCTGCAAACACAGAACGTTTCAGGGGTAATGAACAGGGAACAGCAAACAGTATTAACGAACTAGTGTTATTTGCGTGGTATAATTAGCCTTAACTGAGTGGTATACGAGTAACTACTATAATGAAGTGAGTGGGGTATAACCAGGATGAATTACGTGGTATAACTACATTAGTTATACCGCGGTATAACTAAAATACAGAATATATCATTCACGTTTAGTGAATGATATATTCTGTATTTTATTAGCGATATACCTCTAGGGCTAAGAGTGTTATAAGTTGTTTGGGAGATGTTTCCCCAAAACGTTGATATAACAGTGTATATATATATAAAATATATATATATATATATATATATATATATATATATATATATATATTTACCGAGAAGCCCTAAAACCGTAAGGTTCAAGCAGCGCTCAGGGACGGGAATGGGAGGTAGCTCCAACGCCTTGGACCAAGAACCCTTTGAGAGCATCAGGGCACGCCCCTTTTGAAGGGTGAGGTGCCTGACTTGGTAACACTGCGGCCTGTCAAGATGTTCTTATATTAATGTTAATTTTACGCTCCGTCGAGAGGTTCGGATTTTTTTTTTAAGGAAAAAAATTCTCTTGATCAAGAATTTAAATTCTTCAGTTCTCATTAAAATATTTTCTAATTTTTTTTTTGGTAGCTTGAAAGACTGTTTTATCCTGCTTGGTAACACTTTTATTTCGAAGGTTATTCCCCCCCCTGCTTGGTAACACTGATATTTCGAAGGTTATTTCCCCCTACCCCACTTTGATAACACTGATATTTCGAAGGTTATTTTTCCCCCCTGCTTGGTAACACTGATATTTCGAATGTCATTTTTTCCTCCCTGCTTGGTAACACTGATATTTCGAAGGTTATTTTCCCCCCTGTTTGGTAACACTGATTTAATACTATTTCATTCTGCTTGGTAATACTTTATTCCGAACATTATTTTATCCTGCTTGGTAACACTATTTTTTTTTCTTAAAATTACCGTCAGGTTTTTTTTTTTGCTGTAGTTTGTATTTGTTCATTGCTAATTGTTCGTTGTTTGTATTTGTTTGTCATCCCACAGTAGCTAATCATCAAACTTAGTCACACAGATAAAGAGGTGAAACGTCTGGCGACGTTTCGATCCATCCAGGACCATTATAAAATCGTGAGTTCAGGACCTAAACGTCAGGTAAAGTTTTCTCTCTGTATTGTGGGTTAGTTGTGAATTATTCCAACCACGGTACCGTGACTTTTATTCCCCGATAAAGAGGAGTAGTAAAGAGAGGCAGATGATTGCTTGTGGTTCAGGAGGAAGGTGAGAGGAGAGAGAAAGCCACTTTCCTCCATGTTCTTATGGCCAGTCTAATGTTATTTTCTTGCTGGTAGTTAGTGTATATTGCAGCAAGCAGGAGGCCCTGGGGGTGCTTAAGTTGAGTGCTGCTTCTCTCTGTTGTGTGCTCGCTTGGAACACCAGAGATGGGCCCAGTGTTACTTCTGTCTGTTGTGTGCTCGCTTGGAACACCAGAGATGGGCCCAGCGTTACTTCTGTCTTCTGTGTCTACTCAAACAGGAAATAGTTTTTAAAAGTGGTCATGATTTTAAGTCACGGTAAAAGGAGAGATGAGGAAACGAGCGTTAAAAATTACGTTTTTATTTCTAAATAAAGAGACGGATGGATGGAATGGTAGTTGAAGAGGCGGTAAAATATGTTAAGACCAGTGAATGTTTTAAAATAATAATAATAATAAGTATGGTAAAAAAAATATTAAGACTAGTGGTGGCAGTAGTGCTCCTTGAGGAACACTACTTGTGACTGCACAGTGAGGATAATAAACTCCTCCATGTCTTCAGGTTATTATACTGTGATGTGCATGTTGCGCCTTTATACTGCAGGTTCGATGCCTACCACCACCAACACCTACCACCAATAACACCTGTCACCACCACCTAGCACCAAAAACACTTGTTACCACTAATACTAGGCGAGGAGGTCCCACTGGTCGATAGTATTGGACAAGACACTCAGATCTCACCTTTGTGATTTAAGACAGTTGTTTAAAGTGAAAAGGGATTCCAATTGATTTACTTCTCTTGTGTATACAGGAAAGCAGCCAGCTTCTCGGGGTGTCCAGACGGCCCCTTCAACTAGCTTTCAATTCGTAAACTTCAATTTGCGTGATGCAATCCTCGCCCAGTACAATATCCGTATCTGAAATCGTTCACGTAATCATTATTATTTACTGAGGTATTGTTAGAGCGAAAGATTTGTTACTAGTTAAAATTCTCGCCATGCACCCACAGCCCACACACGCATGCACTAGCACCCACAGCCCACACACGCATACACTAGCACCCACAGCCCACACACGCATACACTAGCACCCACAGCCCACACACGCATACACTAGCACCCCACAACCTTCACACGCATACACTAGCACCCACAACCCACACACGCATACACTAGCACCCACAACCCACACACGCATGACGTGGTATCGTCATGACACTAACACGCACCAGACTGCAGGAAATTACGTCACCCAGACAATAGTCTGTCGTGCCACAATTTGACTCTCCTAAGACGTCATTCCTTATCTTACAATCTAGCTTCTTAATAAATCTCAGGCCCCTGAGGGTTTAGGCCATAAATATCGTGCAACCGATGGTTACAGTCAGGAGAAACAACGACCTGTTTTGACCGTCCTTCCCTCAGTGTCAACAATGTGTTGTAGAGGAAAGGAAAGCTAATAATGGAAGAGAAGAATCAATGTTTACTGGGGAGCGCAGAGCAATGTGGCCCACTGACACGCTTGTTTACATCACGGGGTCCCGGAATGTATCTACGCCCACAGCGTAGGGCGGATACATTCACGCCCACTACACTGGGAGGATACATTCACGCCCCGCACACTGGGAGAATACAATTACGCCCACTACACTGGGAGGAGACATTCACGCTCCCAAGAAACTGCGGAGATATCCATGGCCTAGCGAGGCCTGGTCATGGTCAGGGCCGCGGGGGCGTTGATCCCCACCGGGAACACCCCCAGGTATACCGCGGGTGTTAGGGGGAAACAAGCGACTCACAAATGTAGTGTAATGCGATCCTTTACTGACAACGTTTCGCCCACGCAGTGTGTTTCTATCAAGCCACAGACAGACAGACCGACGGACGGATAGACACACACACACACACACACTCACACACACACACACACAGGCAGGTCACAAGAAAACACAACCATCTCCTTCACTCACTAACACCTTGATAAAAACTACATGAACTTTGTTGTGCAAGTTTTATACACCACTTAAGGGCTTTAAAAACTTAACTCATTTCTTATCACAGACTAAGGCAAAGTTGAGGCCTCGGAACTTTCATATTTTCTATGTTATTATTAAAGCTTCCTCGTTTAAAGTGCGCCAAGAAATATTGGTATGTTGAGAACAGTTCTGTCACCGGGTTGAACAAGCAGGTCGAGAAAATGTTAGATATTGCACCGTGTTGAAAGAATATTTGCTAGGAAGATTAGATATTGGACCGCGTTAAACGAATATTTGCTAGGAAGATTAGATATTGAACCGTGTTGAACGAATATTTGTTAGGAAGTTTAGATGTTAGACCGTGTTGAACGAATATTTGCTAGGAAGATTAGATATTGGACCGTGTTGAACGAATATTTACTAGGAAGATTGGATATTGGACCGTGTTGAACGAATATTTACTAGGAAGATTATATATTGAACCGTGTTGAACGAATATTTGTTAGGAAGTTTAGATTTGGACCGTGTTGAACAATAGTCGCTAGGAAGATAGATATTGGACCGCTGTAAAGAATATTCCTAGGATTAGATAGACCGCTGTTAACAATTTTGTTAGGAAGTTTAGATGTTGGACCGTGTTGAACGAATATTTGCTAGGAAGATTAGATATTGGACCGTGTTGAAAGAATATTTACTAGGAAGATTGGATATTGGACCGTGTTGAACGAATATTTAGTAGGAAGATTATAGATTGAACCGTGTTGAACGAATATTTGTTAGGAAGTTTAGATGTTGGACCGTGTTGAACGAATATTTGCTAGGAAGATTAGATATTGGACCGTGTTGAACACATAGTCCTTATGAAGATAAGATCCTGCATCCACATGCTAAAATCACTTCCTCTTTATGTCAGACGACTCCGTAATCAAGTCTTTTGTTTACAATGCTGAACTCACATGCAAAGAGCTGTTCTCCCACCTCAGGTCATTTAGTGCAGGCTTATCTAAGGTATACTAACTACCCCACCCTCCCCAGGATGCTACCCAGGTATCTATTTACTACTAGGAGTAACAGGGATAAGGAAGCTTTCCCAGTGTCTCCCCTCGCCCCAAGATTGACCCGGGTCCAATGGTTGTTTACTGCTTGTGGTCCAAAAGCCACCTTAATAAAATAAAACTTTCATTATGCAAATATATATATATATATATATATATATATATATATATATATATATATATATATATATATATATATATATATATATATATATATATGAAAAGCGAAACTAAGTTTTGGAAGGGAAGAAGATAACAATAAAAAATAAATGGATAAGAAAATACATTTAAAAATATTACGAAAGAGCTGGAAGAAAGATAAATAAAGAATTGGAATGGACTAGAATGTAAGGAGACAGGTTGCCATTAATATAATAAAACAAATAAGAGAGATAATCATATGAAAACATGATAACAACATGACCATCCTCACTGACAGGTAGGAGATCAAGAGACATGATAACAACATGATCATCCTCACTGACAGGTAGGAGATCAAGAGACATGATAACAACATGACCATCCTCACTGACAGGAGGAGATCAAGAGACATGATAACCAGATCATCCTACCAGGTGGAGATCAAGAGACATGATAACAACATAACCAGCCTCACTGACAGGAGAGTAGACATGACGACCACATCACTACCATGGAGACCAAAGCACACTCAGATCACTCAATAGACAGTAGACAGTAGACAGTAGACAGAGGGTAAGGACCTCGCAGTAGTGATTTTGGAAGTTCATAAGTTTGAATATGACGCCTGCCAGAAAGCTTTAAAGATCTCAGCAGTTGAAAACTTTAAAAAGATCACAACAGTCGGAAAGTTTAGAAGTTCACAGAGTCAGAAGGGCCAAGAAGACACTAAGAAGTTACTCTGGGAAGAGAGACCAGCAGAATGTTGAAATTCTATCCAAGAGGAAGAGTTAATTGATACAATAACTGGAATTTTTAATTATATGATTATTAAACACTAAACTAACACTAACCTCACTAACACCAACCTTCACTAACACCAACCTCACTAACACCAACCTTCACTAACACCAACCTCACTAACACCAACCTCACTAACACCAACCTTCACTAACACCAACCTCACTAACACCAACCTCACTAACACCAACCTCACTAACACCAACCTTCACTAACACCAACCTTCACTAACACCAACATTCACTAACACCAACCTCACTAACACCAACTCACTAACACCAACCTCACTAACACCAACCTCACTAACACCAACCTTCACTAACACCAACCTCACTAACACCAACCTTCACTAACACCAACCCTCACTAACACCAACCTTCACTAACACCAACCTCACTAACACCAACCTCACTAACACCAACCTCACTAACACCAACCTTCACTAACACCAACCTCACTAACACCAACCTTCACTAACACCAACCTCACTAACACCAACCTCACTAACACCAACCTTCACTAACACCAACCTCACTAACACCAACCTCACTAACACCAACCTTCACTAACACCAACCTCACTAACACCAACCTTCACTAACACCAACCTCACTAACACCAACCTTCACTAACACCAACCTCACTAACACAACTCACTAACACCAACCTCACACTAACACCAACCTCACTAACACCAACCTCACTAACACCAACCTTCACTAACACCAACCTCACTAACACCAACCTTCACTAACACCAGCCTCACTAACACCAACCTCACTAACACCAACCTCACTAACACCAACCTTCACTAACACCAACCTCACTAACACCAACCTCACTAACACCAACCTTCACTAACACCAACCTCACTAACACCAACCTCACTAACACCAACCTTCACTAACACCAACCTCACTAACACCAACCTTCACTAACACCAACCTCACTAACACCAACCTTCACTAACACCAACCTCACTAACATCAATCTCACTAACACCAACCTCACTAACACCAACCTCACTAACACCAACCTCACTAACACCAACCTTCACTAACACCAACCTCACTAACACCAACCTTCACTAACACCAGCCTCACTAACACCAACCTCACTAACACCAACCTCACTAACACCAACCTTCACTAACACCAACCTCACTAACAACAACCTCACTAACACCAACCTTCACTAACACCAACCTCACTAACACCAACCTCACTAACACCAACCTTCACTAACACCAACCTCACTAACCCCAACTTTCACTAACACCAACCTCACTAACATCAATCTCACTAACACCAACCTCACTAACACCAACCTTCACTAACACCAACCTCACTAACACCAACTTCACTAACACCAACCTCACTAACACCAACCTCACTAACACCAACACCAACCTTCACTAACACCAACCTTCACTAACACCAACCTCACTAACACCAACCTTCACTAACACCAACCTCACTAACACCAACCTTCACTAACACCAACCTCACTAACACCAACCTTCACTAACACCAACCTCACTAACACCAACCTTCACTAACACCAACCTCACTAACACCAACCTTCACTAACACCAACCTTCACTAACACAAAACCTCCTCAATGCCTTACCTACCACTGTTCCTTCTCCTCCTCCTCCTTTTTCCCCTTCCACCCACCCTCCTTACCGTAAAATATTCCCCCCCTTCCACCCCCTCCCTTAAAATCCTCATCTCCCCTTCCTGCCCTCCCCGTCTCTCCAGAAACTAGGGGTTGCGTAATTCAGCGTGGCACATCGGCCATTAGCTCCGTGGCGGAGCCAATTAAGGTTAGCACTGCCGTCTCCAATACTTACTATTAAACGTCTCCAAGATTCCTCTCTCAGGTTTGCTGCCTGTTGCTCCTTACGTCTGGGGGAGGGGGAGAGAAGGGGGCGGTGAAGTGGAAGAGAGAACGGAGAAAGGGATGAATTAGGAGGAAGAGAGAGGGGGTGAAGAGGAGCTGGAGAGGAAGGGAGAAAGGAGAAAAGGATGAATTAGGAGGAAGAGAGAGAGAGACAAAGAGAAACTAAAAAGAGAAGGGAGAAAAGATAAAGGGATGAATTGTGAGGGGGGGAAAGGGAAGAGGAAATGAGAGTAGGGGGGAACTGAAGGGAGAGGGTAAGAAGGAGGAGAAGAGCTAAAGGGTTAGGATTAGTGGAAAGGGGAGATAAAGGGGTAAAGGGGAAGGAGAGGCATCGTCGACCCATCACCAAGAAATGGCAGCACTTACGAGAAATTACTGTTAAATGGAGTTTATGGAGCAGGATTTTGTTTGGGGCGGTAAAGTAGCTTGATGGTCTGAGACCCTAGATGGAGGGGGATGGAGGGGGTGGAGGGATGGAGGGATGGAGGGGATGGAGGGGATGGAGGGGGTGGAGGAGAGATGGAAAAGGGATGGAGGAGGGATGAAGAAGGGATGGAGGAGGGATGGAAAAGGGATAGAGGAGGGATGAAGAAGGGATGGAGGAGGGGGAGGAGGGATGGAGGAGGGATGGAGGAGGGGGAGGAGAGATGGAAGAGGGATGGAGGAGGGATGGAGGAGGGATGAAGGAGGGATATAGGATGGATGAAGGAGGGATATAGGAGGGATGAAGGAGGGATATAGGAGGGATGAAGGAGGAATGGAGGGATAGAGGGAAAGATGGAGTGGGGCAAAAAAAAGATTGAAAATAACAATATATAATATATATATATATATATATATATATATATATATATATATATATATATATATATATATATATATATATATATATATATATATATATATATATAATCCTTGCACTTTTAGGTTGAATGCCTCAGTAAATCTATTCACAAATCTTATTTAAGCGACAAATGGATATTAAAAGAGACTTCTCCTTTTTTTATGCCCCGCGAATTTCCTCTGAGTATAGCGCTATCATCTTGAAATTTTAAATATACATTGAGGGGGTTTTCTCCAAAGAACCCTCCCCATTGTCCTTACTTAAACAAAAAAAATTAAGTAATTTTTATTTAGCGTCTAAAAGTGAGAAAGAGAGAGAAGAGAGAGAGAGAGAGAGAGAGAGAGAGAGAGAGAGAGAGAGAGAGAGAGAGAGAGAGAGAGAGAGAGAGAGAGAGAGAGAGAGAGAGAGAGAGGAAAAAAGAAAGAGAGAGATATAGCGAGAAAGTTATTGACTTTTAACCCTGTGGACTCAATGTAAGTTATGGTGCTACGTAAGCTTGGGAATTTCGTATATATGATGGCGCTAAAGCTTGGTATGCTTGGCGTGTGTGGTGATGGTGGCTGCTACGGTGGCTGCTACGGTGGCTGCTACGGTGGCTGCTACGGTGGCTGCTACGGTGGCTGCTACGGTGGCTGCTACGGTGGCTGCTACGGTGGCTGCTACGGTGGCTGCTACCGTGGCTGCTACCGTGGCTGCTACGGTGGATCCTCTGCACTATCGTGTGGGGAGCAACTACCCACTTTAAACCTGCATCTGAATGCTCCATTGTCAACAATGGTCAGGTGAAGACAAAACGCAGCTGCGCCAGCTTTTATTGTGACAACGTTTCGCTCTGAGTAGCTCTTTGCCGAGTCTTATTTTCCTCTCTACAGAGCGTTATCACCTCTTGTCTCCAGGAAGAGCTTCGTTAAGCTTCATTTCGTACTGTGTAGAGCTTTCTCGAGCTTTACTTAGCTCTGTGTATAAATTCAACCATAATATAGACTTTTATTGAATATAATTTTTACACTATACACGATAGAAGGTAATGCGTATACTCATACATACACACGAACCCCCTTCTGGGTTCCCATATATATATATATATATATATATATATATATATATATATATATATATATATATATATATATATATATATATATATATATCAGACTCTAATTATTAATTAAATAGAACTGAATAGAAGTTAAATTAAGCGTAATGATTTAATTACTAGGCCAGAGTGGTCAAGTGGGTGGGTGAGTGCAGTGACATATTTACACAACTAACAACTATGTTAAAAGAACCACTGACCCGCATTTCTACCCGGCAATGCCCTTGTATTCTCTCATATTTCTGTGCCCACCTGCTGCATGATTTTGTGGGACGTGATTTTGTGTAACTGGATTTTGTGGGGAGTGATTTTTGTGTAATGGGATTTTGTAGTATATGCCTTTAAGTAATGGTCTGGTTAGTTGGTTAATGAGGTTTAAAGACTATCTACTACACTAGGGTCACTAAGGCTTCACAGTACCTTTAAATCACCACTCAAAAATACTCTGATCCCTAAAACGGGAATTAAAGTAAGCTGTAAGCATATTAAAGTAAGCTGTAAGCATATTAAAGTAAGCTGTAAGCATATTAAAGTAAGCTGTCAGCATATTAAAGTAAGCTGTCAGCATATTAAAGTAAGCTGTAAGCATATTAAAGTAAGCTGTAAGCATATTAAAGTAAGCTATAAGCATATTAAAGTAAGCTGTAAGCATATTAAAGTAAGCTGTAAGCATATTAAAGTAAGCTGTAAGCATATTAAAGTAAGCTGTAAGCATATTAAAGTAAGCTGTCAGCATATTAAAGTAAGCTGTCAGCATATTAAAGTAAGCTGTAAGCATATTAAAGTAAGCTGTAAGCATATTAAAGTAAGCTGTCAGCATATTAAAGTAAGCTGTCAGCATATTAAAGTAAGCTGTAAGCATATTAAAGTAAGCTGTAAGCATATTAAAGTAAGCTCTCAGGATATATACACTGAGAGAAATACACTCCCTTCAGGGTGTGTATTTTGTGTGTAACAGGATTTTGTTCCATTTGATTTTTTGCGTAATGTGATTTTGTGGGATGTGATTCCGTTTTAGAATGGGGTTCTCTGTTATTTTTATGTGATTCTGTGCTATGTTAATTTTATGGGATGATGTCGTTCTCTGTTATTTTTATGCGATGTTATTTTATGGGATTCTATGATATGCTAATTTTATGTGATGATGTGATTCACTGATATTTTTATGTGATTCTATGCGATGTTAGTTTATGTGATGATGCGATTCTGATATTTTTATGTGATTCTATGCGATGTTAGTTTATGCGATGATGTGGTTCTCTGTTATTTTATGAAATTCTATGCGATGTTAGTTTTATGTGATAATTGGTATGGGATGCGATTTTTGTATTCAATAATGTGATTTTTTATGAAATTATGCAATTCCTGAGATGATGTGATTTTTTTGTGAGATGAACTAAATTATGACTATAAAAATATGTATATCAAGAAATATATAAACCGAAATGAAAAAAAAAAAAAATATACACACAAGACAAACATACAAATTGTAAGACATACAAGCCAAAAAATATACAAAACATACAAAGATGCAAAAATACAAAAATATCCTGAAAACATGCAAAAAATACAAAAAAAAATTATATATACAAAGCATATAAAAATATACAAAACATACAAAAAAAATAAAAATAAAAAAAATACATAAAAATAGAAATAACATACAAAAAAAAAATGCCAAAAAGCATAAAACCCCAAAAAATATATAAACGAAAAACATACTATAAACTTAAAAACAAAACAAAAAAAAAACTAAAAATATGCAAATTAAGAAAAATACAAACTATAACACATACAATATATAAAACATACAAACTAAAAGAAATACACAACTCAAAATTATTATTCTATTAATTTATATAAATACATAGATGATTATGTGATTATTAAATAATTGCCTGCTCAATATATTTCCTGGTCTGTGTATTTCCTGCTCAGTGTATTTCCTGATCTGTGAATTTCCTGGTCTGTGTATTTCCTGGTCTGTGTATTTCCTGCTCAGTGTATTTCCTGGTCTGTGAATTTCCTGCTCAGTGAATTTCCTGCTCAGTGTATTTCCTGGTGTGTGAATTTCCTGGTCTGTGTATTTCCTGGTCTGTGTATTTCCTGGTCTGTGTATTTCCTGGTCTGTGTATTTCCTGCTCAGTGTATTTCCTGCTCAGTGTATTTCCTGGTCTGTGAATTTCCTGGTCTGTGTATTTTCTGGTCTGTGTATTTCCTGCTCAGTGTATTTCCTGGTCTGTGTATTTCCTGGTCAGTGTGCATTTTGATTTGCGTATGTTTCGTGCTGTGCTGAGAGTGGACTCGTACGTACGCACTGCCAGCCACATTAACATACGCACATGAGACAGTTAATAATTCAACATTATCTTTTATCCATGTCGCTTGGGAGAAAAAAAAAGCCCAAACAATACGGAATAATTCATAACCCAAACCACTGTTTCAGTAAGGAAAATTTTCATCTGAGGGACATTTATGCAATAAAAAATGTAAACAGATTAATATAAGCATTTTGAATTTTTTTCCTCTCGAGCATTTGGATAAATTTTAATGAATAAATATAGGCAGGTTTAATTCGGGTTTGTTCTTTTGAGTGGGTACATTAGAAAATATATTTTTCGTCGAAAAAACGTGTGAATTATGTATAGAAGAATGAGGAGAAAAATATAATAGGCTCGTAGACAGATTTATTTATATGTGGAAGAAACACATTAAGTTAACATTATGATGGGAAAATTGTCCTTATTATTAGTTTAGTGATATATAACACACAGGTTGATGAATGAGACTCATCTGCAACACCTGTGTTTCTTTATTGAGAGACGTTTCGCCCCCAGGCACTGCACATGTGTCTCATCAGAATTACCCTGAGTTTTAATAGCACAACGAATGCTTGTTTATTTACATGGGAGCTGCTTGTTACTTATTAACACTGAACTGGTGTTTATCCCTTAAACTGGTCGTCACGTTAATCTACGACAACACAGGAACCTGCTGACCACGCACATATTTTCCTAGACCTGTGTGGTGAAGATACCTCATGTATTCAAATGAAGAAGCCTGCTAGGCAGGCGAAACGTTTCGACAATGGAGATACCTAAGTGTTACACATATTTCTAGCTCATGAAACCATGCACTATTTGCCAGTCGGGTCAGCTGCCTCAAATATCATTCTCACATCCAGTGGTACTGCAGATTTCCTTTCTGGTTCATAAACGCATGTACTGAGACATAGAATTCTATTTTCCTTTCTCTCCTTCTTTCTCTGTCTCTGTCTCTCTCTCTTTCTCTTTCACAAAATTTTGGAAAAGTGCTCGTGACAAAAATTGCCGTTTTGCATTTTTCGTTACCAGTAACGTGAATTTTTCTAAAACATTAATTACTCTTTTATGTGACTTGTTTTTTCGTCGATTCAGCAATGTTTAATGTTTTATAATAGGACAGACAATAGTTTTGAATAAATATAACACTTATACAGTTTTGTTAAATGGTAGCCTGTGTGTGTGTGTGTGTGTGTGTGTGTGTGTGTGTGTGTGTGTGTGTGTGTGTGTGTGTGTGTATGTTGCTGTGTAAACCTTAGAATCTTAGAATACAGGAGGTGTGGAACAGAGTGTGTATCTTCCCTCACACCGTGAACACTATATACCAGTCCACGAGAGGACAACAAGCCACCCCATGTAGCAGTGGGAGTAGTGAGTGGCACCTTCAGGGGACATAGCCTCGTCTATCAACCACTCCATTGGGCTGAATGACTCCAAATTTATGTAACTTTTGTCCCACAATGAATTGACTGCTATTCCCTCGTTATGCCATATTTTTTACCCTTCCATAATCACACTGTCAAAAGCAGTTTCAATGTTAGTCACTGGTCCATTTCTGTCTTCTAAGAATGAAAAGGCACGGTGTCAAGTCCGGTTCGGCATATTACTGAAGTTTTCGACTTCAGCAATACTGTAAAACAATCCTTGCAGGTTGCCTCGCACTCTAGCACACTGAAGGAAGTGTCACACTGGCCTGCAGAGTGTTATATCCGTCTCTTGTGTGTACTGTGTTGACCTGCAGTGTGTTGCGTTGACCTGCAGTGTGTTGCGTTGACCTGCAGTGTGTTGCGTTGACCTGCAGTGTGTTGCGTTGACCTGCAGTGTGTTGTGTTGACCTGCAGTGTGTTGCGTTGACCTGCAGTGTGTTGTGTTGACCTGCAGTGTGTTGTGTTGACCTGCAGTCTTACTTCGACCTGCAATATTTATATTTATATTTATATTATAACTAAGAGGGAGTGTACATTGTGTGAGCGAGAGACTGTGTACGTGAGAGGGTGTGTCTATTGTGTCAATCTGAGAGGGTGCGTCCATTGTGTGTACGTGAACGTGAACGAGAGAGTGAGTACGTCGTGTGTACGGGAGGTGTGTACATGGTGTGTACGCGAGAGGATGTGTGTACCATCAAGTTCCACTCATTACTATAATCTTTATTCAAGTCGTCATATTATTCTGTGTTGCCCTTTGTAAAATTACTTCCCGTAGGTCCTTTGCTCTTTCCCCCAGTTTTGCCCGGGTCACGTTTCACCCATGTGAAGAAAAAAACACACGCGTTGTAGAACACGGTTTTACTGCGAGAACGTTTCGCTCCATGCAGAACATTATCACAACTTGGTAAAACTCTAATAAGAACGTGTTGTAAATCGTTCGTCTCTTCTTCTTATTCTCTTCCGTCTCTGTTATCTCTGTCCGTCGACGTAATTGCGCCCGTTTAAGTTGTCTTCCGTTTATCCCGTTACACGTCAACTTTCTTAACTACTTAACATTTACTCTAACTCTAACCTCCAGACAGCGCTCTCTAAACTCCTTAAGACCCTCAACGTAGCTTTCTTTTCGACACTTTCTCGTACTTTCAGTCGTGGAAATTCTTGAGAGGGGGGAGAGTGTTGCCTTGATGCCAGTGAAGGGCTCTTGATTCAGTGAATTGGAGATTCCCTATCCTCGGATCAAACGGGACTGCTCATGGTTATCAAGGCGTTGAATGATTACTTTGGTTGGTTGGTTGAAGGTTGAAAGCCTATCGACTACACGAGGCTGCTTGTAACTTTACCCCCAACCACTCAAGAATAGTTTAAACCCTATAATACACCTCTTGGTGTATATCCAGTGGCCTCTGTGGGTTTAGAGCTTTCCATGATAATAATAAATTTGAGCCACAGTCTCACGGTGCTGCTATATTAAAATATTTCTAAAACCTCGATAAAAACGTAAAAAAATGGAAACTATCATGATTTTTTTTTATTTTTTGGAAATAATTAAGAGTTAGCAAAAAAATTCTCTTAAAATGCAGTTTAGTGATTAAGTTTGACTGAAAAACTTAAATATCCACCCATAGTGGCTTTCTGCTGACGGCTCGATCCTCTGTACCAGAAGTAGTGATCTTCGTCGTTGTTCCAACTACACGATCATTGTTCCAGTATTTTTTTTTTGTATGTTTGAAGGAGCACCATCTGTCCTGGTTGTGTCTCTCACCACGACCCGCTCACTGCTGGTGCCAAGACGAGACCTCGTGAACGGCACCTTCCTCAGTGCCAGGGAGATGATTTTCCAGTCTTTGAGATATACTTTTGTATTGTAGTCTAGGTCTCTCTGTCTCTGTCTGTCTGTCTTTGTCTCTATTTCTCTGTCTGCCTGTCTGTCTCTGTCTGTCTTTGTCTCTATGTCTCTGTCTTTGTCTCTATGTCTCTGTCTTTGTCTCTATGTCTCTGTCTTTGTCTCTATGTCTCTGTCTTTGTCTCTATGTCTCTGTCTGTCTGTCTGTCTGTCTCTCTCTCTCTCTTAATCTAGATACAAGTAGACAGTTCTCAGCAGACAGCCTCAATGTAGGCTTCCAAGTCTTCTGCTGTCTGTCTTTCCCACGTACTCTCTGCCTCAACCCCCTCCGTGTCTCCGCCACTCGTCACCTGAGGGCGCCCACACTGGGGGAATCTTCCACAACATTAGCATCACAGCGCCGCCCATGATTCATCCTTGTTATTATTTTAACATTAAGATTCCAAGACGGAAATTACCGCCATTATGACAGGCAAAATTTCTTAGAAATTGGTTTGTTGCTGCAGAAGGGTATGTGTGAGTGAGTAGATGAGTGAGGGAGTGATAGAGAGATAGGATTTATATTTATATACAAAGACTGATTAACTACATTACCCCAAAACACACACACACACACACACACACACACACATACACACACACCAATCTCTTGCATTAAACCTCAGGACCTTTTAAGAGGCTTGTATTCCCAGTCATATTATTTGTAGTCTTGCATCAGTATTAATATTTCAGTTAATATTTGTATTAGTATTAAGTATTATTTGCATAAATATTAGTATTAGTATAAGTATTAGTATTACTAGTATAAGTATTAGTATTGCTGTATTTCTTGTAAAATTTCTTGTTGAGCGTACGATATTAAGCATCTTTATTTTCAAGATTATGTTGATGCTAGTAAAGACCAGTTGTTTGCTTCACTGTTGTGGTAAAAATTATTTCAGTCAGACTGGTGTTAATAAAGTTATTTTTTTTTGGTAAAAGTGTTAGATAATTTTCATTTATTCGTGTGTTAAACTAGTGTTAGTAAAGATATCTTGTTGTTAAACTAGTGTTAGTAAAGATATCTTTTAATGACGTTAGTAAAGGTAATTTTTCTGGCCTTTTAATATCACTAGCAAAGGTAAAGCTGGTCTTAGTGCATCGTTCACACACACAAACAGCATTCACAACACACACAAACAGCATTCACACACACACACAAACATCGTTCACACCACACACAAACATCGTTCACACACACAAACAGCATTCATACACACACAAACATCACTCACACACACACAAACATCATTCACACACACAAACATCATTCACACACACAAACATCGTTCACACACACAAACATCGTTCACACACACAAACATCGTTCACACACACACAAACATCCACCTCTTCCATCTTCGGTTTTAAAACATTTCTCTTAAAATTCAATGTTTTAATACCTTGACCAGCTCCTGTTTTCCTCTGTTGCGGCAGTTCTGTTGTATCTGTTTTTTCCCCGTCTCTGGACGACTGGGTTTTGTTTCTCAGCATAAATTCTGCCCAGTGACTGACGTGTGGAGCAGCGGTAAGAACGTGTGTGTGGGGGTCATTCAGCACAAGGAGTGGTGGAGGCTCGGTCCTTCGTGCGGTTAATTAAAACTTTGCATTAATTATTCAGTACCGACCAGCAGATGAGCAAGAAACATGTACAGCAGTTGGGTATTTTTATTGTCGAAACGTTTCGTCTGCTCGGCAGCCTTCTTCAGTTGAAATAGTCGAAATACACAAGACAGACCACTAACGTACAGATAGTTTTTGATATGGGGGTCACCATTTTTCAACTGGCTGTATTACAGGGCCAGTATTTTCTTCTGTAATAAACTTTATTATGGAGGCAAATATCAGCTGGGTATCATTATTCAGGAAGATGCCTCGGTAGGCGGTGTTTTTTTTTAAAATATATATTATTTGAAAACTGTACAACATGAGGTAATCAGTCCCCTAGCCTTGGTGGAAGGTGTTTATACTGGAGGAAACAGAAGATGAGGTAATCAGTCCCCTAGCCTTGGTGGAAGGTGTTTATACTGGAGGAAACAGAAGATGAGGTAATCAGTCCCTCAACCTAGAAACAGGTCTTGCATGTCCACCAACTTTGTCAATACTGTTACTTTGTTTTGTTTAAATGCTATCGACTGGACGAGGGTCATTAAGACGTCATGTCACTTGTACACCAGCAGTCAAGAATACTTTAATGCGTAACAGAGGGATGAATGTAAAATGTCAGTGCGTATACACGAGTGATATAAGACCCTCCATATATGTTCACTGGAGATACGCATCTCTTGATGTGCGTATGTACACTGATACGCATACCTCAGTGTATGTATGCACTAAGACATACCCTTTAAGATACATGTATATATATATATATATATATATATATATATATATATATATATATATATATATATATATATATATATATATATATATACACTGAGAAATACTCATTAATATTTTGAAGATTAAAATTTACTAGATTAGCGGAGTACAACCTTAATGCCCATCGCTCAATCGATAGGCTTCAAACCTAACAAGCCAGTCAACATTTCGCCCCCGTCTATCTGGCTAAGAGCTAGTGGTCGCCATTAGCACAGAGTACCATCGATCCAGCCTCGCTAACAAATGATCGTACAATGACAACAAAAAAAAATACTCAGCTGAAAAACGAGGGCAATTTTTCAATGAGAGATGCACCTGGCGGGCAATTGCATGCTACCTGCTGATTGCATTATGATCTCAGCTGTTTTTTAGTTGCAATGTAATTGTGTTTGAGCTTGATCACGTGAAGGGGCTTCACCACGTGTTGATTGTTAATGTTGGTGAGCCTTGTGTGTGTGTGTGTGTGTGTGTGTGTGTGTGTGTGTGTGTGTGTGTGTGTGTGCTGTGTGTGTGTGTGTGTGTGTGTGTGTGTGCTGTGTGTGTGTGTGTGTGTGTGTGTGTGTGTGTGTGCTGTGTGTGTGCTGTGTGTGTGTGTGTGTGCTGTGTGTGTGTGTGTGTGTGTGTGTGTGTGTGTGTGTGTGTGTGCTGTGTGTGTGTGTGTGTGTGCTGTGTGTGTGTGTGTGTGTGTGTGTGTATGTGTGTGCTGTGTGTGTGCTGTGTGTGTGTGTGTGTGTGTGCTGTGTGTGTGCTGTGTGTGTTGTATGTGTGTGTGCTGTGTGTGTGTGTGTGTTTGTGTTTGTGTGTGTGTGTGTGTGTGTGTGCTGTGTGTGTGCTGTGTGTGCTGTATGTGTGTGTGCTGTGTGTGTGTGTGTGTTTGTGTTTGTGTGTATAGATAGACAGATAGAGATAAATATGTACATTACAGTCCTCACTCATCATCATGTCAAACATTCCCCATCACTACCCTCATGTCCATCACCTCAGCGTCTAAGTAACACACCTCCTCATAACTCCTATCTATCAACACAAAACAAAGTGAGGTGTTGCGAGTGTAAAGGAGAGCCTAATGAAGCGAGCAGGATAATGGAGGTAGGCAGTGAGTGCACATGAAAGGAGAGTCTTGTACAAAGGCATCCCACTGGACGTATTGACAGTTTATCGAACCTGCATGACAGTCCCTTGTTACCCCAGCTACCACCGCAGAAACATCACACACGTGGGGTGTTGGTAATTAGCGTGGGTGGTAGGGGTACTTGCCTTGTTGGGAGAGGATGTTTGTGTGTGGGGGTCGGGTTGGGAGGGCTAGATGCGTGCGTATAGGCTAGATGCGTGCGAGTGGGTAGATATAAATGTGTGTAGGTAGAAAGTGTAGTAAAGTGCGTGTAGTGTGGGGGTAGCTGTTTGTGTGTAGGGTTGGGGTAGCTGTGTGTATGTAGTGTGGGGGTAGCTCTGTGTGTGTGTAGTACTCACCTAATTGTGGTTGCAGGGGTCGAGACTCAGCTCCTGGCCCCGCCTCTTCGCTGTCTGCTACTGGGTCTCTGCTCTCCCTGCTCCATGAGCTTTATCATACCTTGTCTTAAAACTATGTATGGTTCCTGCCTCCACTATATCTTTCTCTAGTCCATTCCATTCCTGTGGGAGTAGCTGTGTGTGTGTAGTGTGGGGGTAGCTGTGTGTGTATAGTGTGGGGGTAACTGTGGTTGTGTAGTGTTGGGTTAGCTGTGTGTAGTGGGGGTAGCTGTGTGTGTGTGTAGTGTGGGGGTAGCTGTGTGTGTAGTGTGGGGGTAGCTGTGTGTGTGTAGTGTGGGGTAGCTTTTGTGTGTGTGTAGTGTGGGGTAGCTGTGTGTGTGTAGTGTGGGGTAGCTGTGTGTGTGTAGTGTGGGGGTAGCTGTGTGTGTGTAGTGTGGGGGTAACTGTGTGTGTGTATAGTGTGGGGGTAGCTGTGTGTGTGTAGTGTGGGGGTAGCTGTGTGTATAGTGTGGGGGTAGCTGTGTGTGTATAGTGTGGGGGTAGCTGTGTGTGTGTAGGGTGGGGTAGTTGTGTGTGTGTAGTGTGGGGGTAGCTGTGTGTGTGTAGTGTGGGGGTAGCTGTGTGTGTAGTGTGGGGTAGCTGTGTGTGTGTAGTGTGGGGTAGCTGTGTGTGTGTAGTGTGGGGGTGGCTGTGTGTGTGTAGTGTGGGGGTAGCTGTGTGTGTGTAGTGTGGGGGTAGCTGTGTGTGTGTAGTGTGAGGGTAGCTGTGTGTGTGTAGTGTGAGTGGTTGCGTGTGTGTGTAGTGTGGGAGTGGTTGTGTGTGTGTAGGGTGGGAGTGGTTGTGTGTGTGTAGGGTGGGAGTGGTTGCGTGTGTGTGTAGTGTGGGAGTGGTTGTGTGTGTGTAGGGTGGGAGTGGTTGCGTGTGTGTGTAAGGTGGGAGTGGTTGTGTGTGTGTAGGGTGGGAGTGGTTGTGTGTGTGTAGAGTGGGAGTGGTTGTGTGTGTGTAGGGTAAGAGTGGTTGTGTGTATGAAGGATTTTAGTGGTTGTGTGTGTAGGGTGGGAGTGGCTGTGTGTGTGTAGGGTGGGAGTGGTTGTGTATGTGTAGGGTGGGAGTGGCTGTGTGTGTGTAGGGTGGGAGTGGTTGTGTATGTGTAGAGTGGGAGTGGTTGTGTGTGTGTAGGGTGGGAGTGGTTGTGTGTGTAGGGTGGGAGTGGTTGTGTATGTGTAGGGTGGGAGTGGTTGTGTGTGTGTAGGGTGGGAGTGGTTGTGTGTGTGTAGGGTGGGAGTGGTTGTGTGTGTGTAGGGTGGGAGTGTATTGAGTGAGGAAGGAAAAAAAGGCAAAGGTCATAGGAGTCGTTACATTAGAGTATTTACCTTTGGGTTATTTACCTGATTTTAATGCCTATGTGCGCAAGAACCTTACCAAAGCTCTCATTCAAATGTATTCTAACATCATGAGGATCAAAGTAAACATTGAGTGTATGAACACCCAGATACACATATCAGGCTGTTTATACACGTCTCGGTGTATTTGCAACTCTCGGTGTATATACAATGAAAGATACATATCTCCCTGTGTATAAACTCACCTCTCGGTGTATATACCCCATGCTGCATTTGGAAGGTCCTGCATGTTGTTATTTAACCGCAATTGCCTATTTCGGTTAGGAAGGTGTTGAGACCCAGCTCTTGGCCTCGCCTCTCTTCAACTTTCGACAGAATGTACTTTTTTTTAATATTTAAATTTGTGATCCTGTATTGGTAGACTTCCAGTGTGTAAATGTTTTTTCGTTCCTTGTTTATGTCGCTGTTAGGTTAAAAAAATAATGTTATATATGGTTTTTTGACGAGCGGCCTCCTGGAGATCAAGACAGTAACCATATGTGGGTATCAGGTCACTAAACCGTCTCTTGGAGACCATAAACGATTTCCAGGAGACCATAAGCGATTTCCAGGAGACCATAAACGATTTTCAGGAGACCATAAACGATTTCCAGGAGACCATAAACGATTTCCAGGAGACCATAAACGATTTCCAGGAGACCATAAGCGACCTCCAAACCATAAACGATCTCCAGGAGACCATAAACGACCTCCAGACCATAACCGATCTCCACAGAAGACCATAAACGGTCTCCAGAAGACTATAAACGATCTCCACAGAAGACCATAAACGGTCTCCAGGTGGCCAGA
>WNWK01002833.1:102500-192288 GCA_009830355.1 Cherax destructor
TATCCCTCCAAGACTGTACCAATATCTCTACAAGACTGTACCAATATCTCTCCAAGACTGTACCAATATCCCTCCAAGACTGTACCAATATCCCTCCAAGACTGTACCAATATCTCTACAAGACTGTACCAATATCTCTCAAGACTGTACCAGTATCCTCCAAGACTGTACCAATATCCTCCAAGACTGTACCAATATCCCTCCAAGACTGTACCAATATCCTCCAAGACTGTACCAATATCCTCCAAGACTGTACCAATATCCTCCAAGACTGTACCAATATCCTCCAAGACTGTACCAATATCTCCAAGACTGTACCAATATCTCTCCAAGACTGTACCAATATCCCTCCAAGACTGTACCAATATCCTTCCAAGACTGTACCAATATCTCTCCAAGACTGTACCAATATTTCTCCAAGACTGTACCAATATCTCTACAAGACTATACCAGTATCTCTCCAAGACTGTACCAATATCCCTCCAAGACTGTACCAATATCCCTCCAAGACTGTACCAATATCTCTCCAAGACTGTACCAATATCTCTCCAAGACTGTACCAATATCCCCAAGACTGCATATCTCTCAAGACTTACGTATCTCTCCAAGACTGTACCAATATCCCTCCAAGACTGTACCAATATCCCTCCAAGACTGTACCAATATCTCTACAAGACTGTACCAATATCTCTCCAAGACTGTACCAATATCTCTCCAAGACTGTACCAATATCCCTCCAAGACTGTACGAATATCCCTCCAAGACTGTACCAATATCTCTACAAGACTGTACCAATATCTCTCCAAGACTGTACCAATATCCCTCCAAGACTGTATCAATATCTCTCCAAAACTGTACCAACATCTCTTCAGTATTGTGTCATTCTCCCTTCAGAAAATTGTACTAGCATCTCGGCAGGATTGTACCACTCTCTTTTCAAGACTGTTCCAACATCTTTTAAACAGAGTTTCAACAGCGTAGTGCTGTGACCTGTAGCATTGACTCCAAGAACTTCACTATGGAATGATCTGTGAGGATCAAACAATATGTGTGTGACCTTGTCTTCAAAACCTCAAGTATAAAAACGATGACATGCTAAAGTATTCAGTCACATAACAAACTCTACTTGCAGTGAATAATAAAATGGTATACAATACCGCCAGGTTGGTAAGTAAGATATGTGCATCAGTTAGGTATCTTTATTCAGAAAGGTTTCACGTAGACAGTAGGCTTCTTCAGTCGAACACAGAGGAGTTTGCAGAAGCAGTAGAGATGTGAAGATGTAATCAGTCCATCGCCTATAAAGATACCTAACTCTTGCAGATGTTTCTTACTCATCTAGAGGAGAGAGTTACAATCTAAACACACGATGTAAAAAAAAATACTTCTATGCACTTGGATACAAAGGTATTTTTCCGACTGTAGTGAGGAAGATACCCAGGTCTTCGTGTATCCAGAGGTGTTCGCCCGTCAGGTGTACAGCGAACACTTTCAGTGTGCATTGTGTGCTCTGGTGTTCGGTATGTGAGAGGTCGTCACTGGCCACCAAACTAGATCTTCACGCAGTTCATATATTTTTTCCAACATATTTGTGCGTTAATTTTTCTCATTAGTTGCAGTCATAACTGCAGACTGAAGCCAGCTGCTGGCGCAAGACCAGGGCCACTCTAGTTAGTTAGGTCTGAAGGCCAGTTGACTGCACGAGGGTCATTAAAGTTGCAATTTGCCAGTGTAATAATATCAAGAATACTTTAATCTCTAGATTGGGGATTAAAGTAAGCTCTTGGTGTATATACACTGAGAGACATACATCTTTCGGCGTATTCACGCCGAAAGATATACAACTCCAGGTGTATACACATTGTAGGTGAATTGGGTAATGTGATGACCCTTGACAGGGCCAGTAGGCCTGCGGCAGTGTTCCTCCTTTCTTATGTTCTGAAGTGGGATTTGCACATGAGTTAATAGGGTTATCAACAGCTTATTTCTTGGGTAGCATTGAAAATGGGTTGAACAGATATTTTTGTTAGTGGGTTTGGGTCTGAGAAGGAGCTGCCTAGTATGGGCCAGTAGGCCTGCTGCAGTGTTCCTCTTTTTTTATGTTTTTATAACTACTCCATACACCCTCTCCAATCTTCTCCACCCCTCCCATCGTCTCGGCCCCCCCTTACTCCTCCCTTGCTATCTCTTTTCCGACCCATGCACCCCCTCCACTCGTCCCAGTGGCACTAGCAGTGCCAAGGTTTTATTGGTCCAAGTCTTTCCTTCTCGCCAACTCTGGCACATAAACACACTTTTTATTCTCTCTCTGACACGAAGCAAAATTTTTAATCTTCATAACAGCCGTGTGTGTGTGTGTGTGTGTGTGTGTGTGTGTGTGTGTGTGTGTGCGTGTGTGTGTGTGAGTGGCGAGAGCATCCACACAGCCTCCAGCATCCCTTTATCTCCGGCTCCGGTGAGACTTGAGACAATCCATCGCATCTTCAGTAATTGGTTAGTTCCCGTATCCTTCATTAGCCTAAGCCGCACCATCAGCCTCCCTCCCTCCAATCACAAGAGATTAATTGTCTTGCCATCGCTGTGCTATCGTCGAGCTATCGTCGACTGGATGGATGGCATCCGTCTGTCTCTATCGCCTGACACGGAGGCTTTGCCGCAAATCTTCCAGTAATTCTTGGAGGCTCCGGCTTCTTGAAGTCATCTTATTCTCGGCTAGTAAGCGTTGAGGCTTGAATATGCTAATGTGTGTGGAGTGAGTTATTTCCACGAGATGCTGCAGTGAGTGGGCCAACACCTTCTTAATGTTTGGGAGAGAGTGTGTGGGGGCCCACTGTCCGCTGCAGAGAGTGGGACCACTGTCTGCTGCAGAGTGGGACCACTGTCTGCTGCAGTGAGTGGGCCAACACCTTCTTAATGTTTGGGAGAGAGTGTGTGGGGGACCACTGTCCGCTGCAGAGAGTGGGACCACTGTCTGCTGCAGTGAGTGGGACCACTGTCTGCTGCAGAGAGTGGGACCAGTGTCTGCTGAAGAGAGTGGGACCAGTGTCTGCTGTAGAGAGTGAGACCACTGTCTGCTGCAGAGAGTGGGACCACTGTCTGTTGCAGAGAGTGGGACCACTGTCTGCTGCAGAGAGTGGGACCACTCTCTGCTACAGAGAGTGGGACCAGTGTCTGCTGCAGAGAGTGGTCCCACACCCTTCTTCATGTATAATTTCAATAACTGTATTCAGTACCAACAAATTGAGGAAGTAGACACAACAATAGCAACAGACAACAAAAAACATCAACAACAGCAACAACAACAAAGAATAACAACTATAACATCATCAACAACAACAGCAACAATAACAACAACAACAGCAACAATAACAACAACAGCAACATCAGCAACAACAAAGAACAACAAACAACTACAACAAACACAGGCACACTTGCGCCACCAGCGGGCTCCTCCCTCCACCATTATAACGCAAATTAACAAGAGCAGTAAAGAGAAGAGGGAGGCACAGGCACTGCTGTAGCTCTCAGTGTTTTAACTCTGCTGATTGTACTCCGCTACACTTACTGCTGATTGTACTCTAACTGCTACACTTAGTGCTGATTGTACTATAATTGCTACACTTACTGCTGATTGTACTATAATTGCTACACTTACTGCTGATTGTACTTCTGCTACACTTACTGCTGATTGTACTCTAACTGCTACACTTACTGCTGATTGTACTCTAACTGCTACACTTAGTGCTGATTGTACTATAATTGCTACACTTACTGCTGATTGTACTTTAACTGCTACACTTACTGCTGATTGTACTCTAACTGCTACACTTAGTGCTGATTGTACTATAATTGCTACACTTACTGCTGATTGTACTCTAACTGCTACACTTACTGCTGATTGTACTCTGCTACACTTACTGCTGATTGTACTCTAACTGCTACACTTACTGCTGATTGTACTATAATTGCTACACTTACTGCTGATTGTACTATAATTGCTACACTTAGTGCTGATTGTACTATAATTGCTACACTTACTGCTGATTGTACTATAATTGCTACACTTACTGCTGATTGTACTTTAACTGCTACATTTACTGCTGATTGTACTCTAATTGCTACACTTACTGCTGATTGTACTCTAACTGCTACACTTACTGCTGATTGTACTCTAACTGCTACACTTAGTGCTGATTGTACTATAATTGCTACACTTACTGCTGATTGTACTCTAACTGCTACACTTACTGCTGATTGTACTCTAACTGCTACACTTACTGCTGATTGTACTCTAACTGCTACACTTACTGCTGATTGTACTCTAACTGCTACACTTACTGTAGACTGTACTGTTACAATAATGAAATACACGAAGCATTTGCATTCATCTTCAAAATCTATAATAATATTTTGAATTAACTGACGGGCTTTGTGATGTACTCGCCTATTTGTAGTTACAGGGGACGAGTCTCATGTCTTGGCCCTGTCCTATGCTGCTTGCTGGGTTTACTCCGTCCTCGCTTTGTGAGCTCTCTTTTACGTATTCTTAAAACTATGTACTTCTTTGTCTAGGTCATTCCATACTCTTTTATGTTGCTTTATTCCTTTAAGAATCCCCGTCTACCCTTCCTGTAACTCTGAGTATTTTGTATGACATGATGATATCCCCCTCATGTTTTTTTCCAGAGACAAGCAGTACACCTTACAGCCTGGAAAGGCTTGATACTGTAGCGACCTCTGGCGGATGACAAGACACTGGAGAGCATCCACTTGCTCCATTAGCATACATAAATACCGGAGAACATCAAATCACTTCTCTGCATCCAGTGGTACTTTAGAGTTATCATCCATACTTTTCTCAGCATCTATAGACATCGGAGAGCATCCACTTCCTTATCAACATCTTCACCTAAGGAGATCACATTTTCCTTGCTCCAGCATCCAGAGTAACTAAGAATCCCCTTCCTCCAGCATCCAGAGATACAGCAAAGTACCCACCCCATTCTCTTCGTATTCAGAGTTACAACAGAGCATCCAGAGGAACCACAGAGGACCATCTACCATTCTAAGGCAGAAAGCACCAACGCACGCTGGGTCCACCTCACTCTTGATCACCTGGGTCAGTGTAATTATCGACCAGAGCAACGGTGAGCTCCCGGTAGAGAGGTGGGCAGCACAAAATTGAGTTTCCTGTTGTTATTGCGAAGAGGAAATGGGCGAGCGGACAGTTGGTGGCGTTTAGTGCCGGTCCCTTGTGCCTGTGGAGGATGGGAGAGAGTTGCTGAACCATGCAGGGATGGGAGTGGAAAGTCAGTGTGATGTATGGAAGAGAAAGGTAGGCACTTGTGTGTGTGTATTTATTGTTCATGTTTACATCTCGCCTCTACTTTCTATTTATCTTTCCATCAGTTTCCCCTCCACCCCTATAATGATGTGATATTCCGTTATGGGTATCAGATTAGAGGGAAATATGTGAACAGAGAGGATTCTTGATTTTCAACAATTCCAAGAATCTACAGAAAGATTGATGAAGCGGAAACCAGACCTGGGAAAATATACATACAGTGCAGGAAGGAAAGCCAGCAGAGAAATGAACAGAAGAGTAAAAATATGAATATGAGAGGGTGCGAAGACAGGCAAAGCAACAATCACATAATGACACAGAACTACAAGGAAGTCTGTGAGGACCTAAACAAATGCTTCAAGTTTGTGCTCACCAATGATTTGGGAACACTGCCAGATAGCAGGAGAGGAGAAGCTTATCGGACACTGGATAGCATCAACACATCAAGTGAAGAAGCCGCTGAACGAATAGCATTCGTCGATTGCGATGGGACTTGACAATGTGTCCGCTTGGGAACTGAGAGAGACGAGGCAGTGTGGACAGGTAACAAAAAAGAAATCTACAAGTCGCTGGAGACGGGAAACGTCAGGATACCTGGAATACAGCAAATGTCGTCACAACATTAAAAACAAGGAACAGACAGAGAGAAGTGAGTGGTGAGGCAGCTGGCACCGTCTGTCTGTATGCCAGTGTACTCCTGGGATACACACATACACACACACACACACGCACACACACACACACACACACAAACACAGGCAGTCTGTTGACTAACCAGGCCGTTTGACTCTTGTTTAGACGGAGTCTGAAGAGAAGCTTGTAATTCAGTTGGGCTGCTTTGATTACTGTGAGGATTACAGCTCTGTGTAGAAGGCACGGCTAGATGTGTTTGTGTGTGTTTCTCTCAATCATGTATTGATTGGTTTGATTAGTGTTTGGATTTAACTAATGGATTTGTGTTGGAACTGGTCACTGTCGGCTGTGTGGCGCTTGTCGCGACTCGATTATAAGCTAGCCATTCTACGTTGTGTCTGCCAATCACGTTGTCTGCCAGTCACGTTGTGTCTGCCAGTCACGTTGTGTCTGCCAGTCACGTTGTGTCTGCCAGTCACGTTGTGTCTGCCAGTCACGTTGTGTCTGCCAGTCGCGTTGTTCTGCCAGTCGCGTTGTGTCTGCCAGTCACGTTGTGTCAGCCAGTCACGTTGTGTCTGCCAGTCACGTTGTGTCTGTCAGTCACGTTGTGTCTGCCAGTCACGTTGTGTCTGCCAGTCGCGTTGTGTCTGCCAATCACGTTGTCTGCCAGTCACGTTGTGTCTGCCAGTCACGTTGTGTCTGCCAGTCACGTTGTGTCTGCCAGTCACGTTGTGTCTGCCAGTCGCGTTGTGTCTGCCAGTCGCGTTGTGTCTGCCAGTCACGTTGTGTCAGCCAGTCACGTTGTGTCTGCCAGTCACGTTGTGTTTGCCAGTCACGTTGTGTCTGTCAGTCACGTTGTGTCTGCCAGTCACGTTGTGTCTGCCAGTCGCGTTGTGTCTGCCAGTCACGTTGTGTCTGCCAGTCACGTTGTGTCTGCCAGTCACGTTGTGTCTGCCAGTCACGTTGTGTCTGCCAGTCACGTTGTGTCTGCCAGTCACGTTGTGTCTGCCAGTCACGTTGTGTCTGCCAGTCACGTTGGTCGCCAGTCGTTGTCTGCCAGTCACGTTGTGTCTTGCCAGTCACGTTGTGTCTGCCAGTCGCGTTGTGTCTGCCAGTCACGTTGTGTCTGTCAGTCACGTTGTGTCTTCCAGTCACGTTGTGTCTTCCAGTCGCGTTGTGTCTGCCAGTCGCGTTGTGTCTGCCAGTCACGTTGTGTCTGCCAGTCACGTTGTGTCTGTCAGTCACGTTGTGTCTGCCAGTCGCGTTGTGTCTGCCAGTCGCGTTGTGTCTGCCAGTCGCGTTGTGTCTGCCAGTCACGTTGTGTCTGCCAGTCACGTTGTGTCTGCCAGTCACGTTGTCTCTGCCAGTCACGTTGTGTCTGCCAGTCACGTTGTGTCTGCCAGTCACGTTGTGTCAGCCAGTCACGTTGTGTCTGCCAGTCACGTTGTGTCTGCCAGTCACGTTGTGTCTGTCAGTCACGTTGTGTCTGCCAGTCACGTTGTGTCTGCCAGTCGCGTTGTGTCTGCCAGTCGCGTTGTGTCTGCCAGTTACGTTGTGTCTGCCAGTCACGTTGTGTCTGCCAGTCGCGTTGTGTCTGCCAGTCACGTCGTGTCTGCCAGTCACGTTGTTTGCCAGTCACGTTGTGTCTGCCAGTCACGTGTCTGCCAGTCATGTTGTGTCTGCCAGTCATGTTGTGTTTGCCAGTCACGTTGTCTCTGCCAGTCATATTATGTCTGCCTGTAATATATAGCTTAAGTACAAGAATATTTATTATATCACTGTTAATAAAATATAAAATATTTATGTAGTTGTTTTGGTACTGAGAGCATCTGATATATATATATATATATATATATATATATATATATATATATATATATATATATATATATATATATATATATATATATATATATATATATTATTAGCTAGGTTGCAAAGTTTTTGTGGCCCAGTTTGTTTACATTTTATAATTATAGTAATATTCATATTCAGGGTTATAAAAGTAGTTTTTTTTAACTAGGCTATGCTATGAAGATCAGAGAAGGTTGCTAGAGTATATTGATGATTGTAGAGTAAATTTTTGATGAGAATTTGGACTCTTAAGTAAAGGGTGTGTAAGTTTTGTCATGGACAAAGTAACATCGGCTTTCTGTGCTGATTTTTGAAAGTGGCAAAGAAAAATCATATACTACTATGGTTCTCTGATGCTCATAATATGGTTTTCATTAAAATTTAGATTGTTATAATGTAGGGTTAGGAATATATTTAGCTTTTTTTGTACTGTGCGTGTAAAGTTTTTGGGACGAAAATGATTATTTTTTTATAGGTTTAATTTATATTTATATATAAAATAAAGAAGCTAAAAGTATTCTTGTTATTTTATCAATGGTTAGAGAGTTAGTAAATAGCTGGTTTACTGTTATTTACACATTTTTGTGTAGGGTGAGGTGTTAGGGAGGAGGAAATTTCAAGTGTAGCAGACGACTTTCAGGAGCAGTGTGGTTTCAACCATCCAAGGGGAAGGGTGGTGCTCGCGACGCTCCAGTTTGATCATCTTTGACGCCATTAGTAGAGGGGCAGGTAAACATCAGGCAAAGATAATAAGGCTGTGAGATGAGAATGCTATGATTATGGTGGTGTAGGTGAAGGGGTTATGTTTCTTGCCTTCGGTGCATATAAGTTGGTCATAAGCCTACAAGTTTATTAGAGTACTATTATTGTACCTTAGAAAATATAATTAAAAATAAATTGACTTTTCGATTACCCGATTGTAGTTAATTATTATTTTTAGCGAAATTTCAGACTGGCATCATACATGATTTTATAGATATCACTACACTGGTCTATTTGTCTGCCAGTCACTTGTCTGCCCGTCATTTGTCTGCCAATCATATTGTATGCCAGTCACTTGTCTGCCAGTCACATTGTCTGCCAGTCACATTGTCTGCCACTCACTTGCCTGCCAGCTACGTTGTGTCTATCAGCCACGTTTGTTAGTCACAGAAATGAGTTGATTCTTGTAACAAAGTTAATACTTTGTTATATCCATAATAATAATAAGGTATTAACATAAAAAATAATAATACTATCAGTAGTAGCAGCAATAGTAATATCAAGAGCACTAGTTGTAGCAATAACAAAACCAGTAGTAATTGTAGTACTCGTAATGTCAATAATATTACTAATATGATAGTAATAATATGGAAGAATATTACTATCATGATTCTCGCTCATCTGTTTTAACTAATTTTTTTTATCTGGAAGGAGCTGCTTGGCTTTATTCCTACGTCAAGACGCTGTGAAAGAGATTAATAGACTTCTCCTGATCCTCTTATTATCCTGGCCGGGCCTCTCAGACTCTCCTTGATAACGAACTGGAACCTATCAATACCCCTCTTCAATACCCTCTTGTTTACTCTCCTTTGTCTAATAATCTTCTTTATAAGGTAGCTCTTCTGGACTTGATGAGACGATGTTTACAGTGGCCTTTAAGACTCAAGATGCGTAAGATGTTTTATTTATAATGTTTATAGAGAAATGTACGTGTTTGTTTTGCGAGGGGGAGACCAGAGGATGTTGTGGAAGCCTCGTAGGCCATGTTGGTAGACTGGGAGAGGTGTCCTCCAGCAGTGTTGGAGAGAAAAGTGATGTTCCTCGGTAGTGCCGTTTTATGGTTCGTCGGCATGTTTTCTTGATCTATTTCCAAGGCCTCAAGAGGAAGCGGTTAAATTTCTTGTGTTTTTTTGGGAGTCATAATCCATTCCGATGACTATAACGTCAAGTCTGTCCAGGATCTCCTGAAGGCCTGTTCTCTCCTGAGGGTCATCCTTACAGTACTTTTCAGCGAGGGTCACGACCTCTGGTAGGGGTTGTTGAATGGGTATCATAACTTTTATAAAGGAGATAAAAAATATTATAGTGAATTAATTTACAGTAAGCTTCAAGACTGAAGATGCAACAGATATTTTCTTTATGGTAAAATGTACGCGGATCTTATAGTGAGAGATCAGAGGATGTGGTAGCAGCTTCTCTGGTGATGATTGTAAACTGTGAAGGTTAGGTAATAATACTGTGTTGGGGAGAGGATAATACGTGTCCTCCAGCAATGTTGGATACAGATGGAAGAGTCTCTCTCTCTCTCTCTCTCTCTCTCTCTCTCTCTCTCTCTCTCTCTCTGGGGAGAGAAAGAAAATGTGTCCTAGCAGTGATGGTAAGAGAAGTCTCTATTGGTAGTAATGGTGGGAGGAGAATTTCTGGCAGTGTTGGTGACAGAAGAGCTCTTTGCTAGCAATGTTGGTGAGACGGAAGGAGGTCTTTCCTGGTCTTAAAGACTGCCTGGGACACCCACGCTGGTAACACCTTGTAAACCACTGAGAAATATCAGATGCAAAAGGGACTTATGTTGGTCTGTTGTAACATTCTCTCTCTCTCTCTCTCTCTCTCTCTCTCTCTCTCTCTCTCTCTCTCTCTCTCTCTCTCTCTCTCTCTCTCTCTCTCTCTCTCTCTCCAATCTCCCTTCTGTCCCTCCCACATTCATTTTCCCAAGTCTCTCCCTCCCACGTTCCCTTGTTCTCTCTCCCTCCCTCTTCCTCAGTCTCCCCCTCCCTCCATTGTAGTTAAGATAATGTCAGCTTTCACGGTATCTCTTTGATGCCCCAGATTGTAGACTGCCTCAGTAAACCAAATGTTACTACAAGATCAAAGCTGATTTACTCTTGAAATATTTTTGCACATGTGAGCACAGTTAAACATTGAAGACTGAAAAACTGGAGAGAATAATTTATCCCTTTTCTCCATATATATAGTGTATATATATATATATATATATATATATACATTTCTGGAAAATCTAGGTACTGCTGAGTCTAGATTTCAGAGGTGACTAAAACTGAAAACAGAAACAGCAATGGAGAGGTAAAGTCGATGTAATATTGAGGCTTAGTCTACGACCCTTTACTACTACTAATGCTACTACTATTACTACTACTAATGCTACTACTATTACTACTACTAATGCTACTACTATTACTACTACTAATGCTACTACTATTACTACTACTAATGCTACTACTATTACTACTACTAATGCTACTACTATTTACTAGCTACTACTATGCTCTACTTATACTACTGCTATTCTACTCTATGCTTTACTACTCTAATGCTCTACATTGCTACTAATACTATTACTACTCTAATGCTACTACTATTACTACTACTAATGCTACTACTATTACTACTACTAATGCTACTACTTATACTACTACTAATGCTACTACTATTCTACTACTAATGCTACTATATTACTATACTATGCTAATTCTACTCTATGCATATAACTCTATAATGCTACTACTATTTCATTCTACTACTATGCTACTACTATTGCTACTACTAATGCTACTACTATTCTACTACTAATGCTCTACTTTCTACTACTAATGCACTACTATTATCTACTAATGCTACTTACTACTATATGCTACTACTACTAATGCTACTACTATTACTACTACTAATGCTACTACTATTACTACTACTAATGCTACTACTATTACTACTACTAATGCTACTACTATTACTACTACTAATGCTACTACTATTACTACTACTAATGCTACTACTATTACTACTACTAATGCTACTACTATTACTACTACTAATGCATACTATTACTATTACTACTACTAATGCTACTACATTACTACTACTATGCTACTACTATTACTTACTATAATCTACTTTTCTTAGTTCTACTACTAATGCTGCTATATTACTCACTAATCTCAGACATAAGCACTATTTTCTACTAATCTACTCTATTCTACTACTATGCTATATATTACTTACTACTAATGTACTACTATTACTCTCTAATGCACATTTTACTTACTAATGCTACTACTTTACTATACTAATGCCTACTATTACACTAATGCTACTAATTACTATACTAATGCATACTTTACTATAATGCTCTACTAATTCTCAATCTATAGTACAGAATATATTCGTTAGACTAGAATATTATTCGTGGTTAGACTAGAATACTATTCTTGGTTAGATTAGAATACTATTCTTGGTTAGACTAGAATACTATTCTTGGTTAGACTAGAATACTATTCTTGGTTAGACTAGAATACTATTCTTGGTTAGAATAGAATACTATTCTTGGTTAGACAAGAATACTATTCTTGGTTAGCCACAAGGTAACCCTGGGTGCTGACTCTCACTTTCACTCCCTTCTCTCTTTATTAAAACTTTTTTTTTGTTCTGCTGACTCAATTGCTGAGCTTCATTAATATCAGACAAAATTCCTCTCGCTCACTCAACTGACCTTTATTGCTTAAAGTTGAACCTTCACCTGCTTTGTCCAAGGTTCACTCATTTTGAATTTCTTCTTGGTCCAAATTTTTTTTTTTGTATTTTTGCTGTGGATCAAACCGTAAGCAATGCGCACATTACCATAGTTACTGCTCAAATTATCGTAATTACTGCTCAGTTTACAATAATTGCTGCTATAAGATACCGTAATTACTGTGTAAGTTACCATAGTTACTGCTTAAATTACCATAATTAATACTCGTTATAGTTACTGCTCAGGGTATCATAGTTACTATTTAAATTATTATAAGCATTGCTCAAATTGCTATACTAGTTAATGCTCATGTTACCATAGTTGCTGATCAAGTTACAATAGTTACTGCTTAAAGCACCATAGTTATTGCTCAAGTTACCATAGTTACTGATCAAGTTACCATAGTTACTGTACATGTTACCATAGTTACTGCTCAAGTTACCATAGTTACTGCTCAAGTTACCATAGTTACTGCTCAAGTTACCATAGTTACTGCTTAAATCACCATAGTTATTGCTCAAGTTACCATAGTTACTGTACAAGTTACCATAGTTACTGATCAAGTTACCATAGTTACTGATCAAGTTACCATAGTTACTGATCAAGTTTTCATGATTAATGAATTATGTATCATTGAAATTATGTATGATACTTGAATAAAAGTAATGTATCTTACCTGAACGATGTTAATACATTATTCCTGAATAATATATTTTTCGAGTCTTTGAAATATATAACTGTGCATTATTTCTTCTTCTTCTTCTTCTTCTTCTTCTTCTTCTACTACTCTTTATTATTATTTTTTTATAATGAAAATATTATTTGTATTATACTCACGGGAGATCGCGAAACCCGTAGGAATCATTAAGCTTCTGAAGAAACGGGAGGTTATCAGGTATGATCCAAGGAAGGTAGCTCTAATTCCTCGGGTCAAGATCCCTTCATCATCGTCAAAAGGTTAACGATTTTATTTTACAAGATATTTCAGTAAAAAAAAATAATTTATTCCCTTCGTTAAACGACATTTATTAATATATCTTTTTTTTCTGAACTATATTAATATAGTATTGAAATTTTATCGATGTTTTCGTGATGAATTAAAAGGAAAATTGGAATTTTTTGAGGTTTTTTTTTTGAAGGTGAGGTTGAGGATATGTCAGGCAGAGGACGGGATGGGTATCTTTGAAGGTAGTTCTTAAGAAAATTTTCTTGAAGAGAGTTTTTCTAAAAAGTTCTCCGCAAGGGAGTTCTCTTTAAAATAGTTCTTTAAGGTCTCCGCAAGGGAGTTCTCAAGGAAGTTCTCTTAAAATAGTTCTTAATGTTCTTCGTAAGGAAGTTCTTAAGAAGATTTTTTCTCATATAGTTCTTAAGAAAGTTCCTCCAAGGACAGTTCTTAGAGGAGCACTCACGGGAGAGCCTTACTGGCACATTTCACTCACGGAAGAGCTTCATTGGAACGTGTCGCTCACAGAAGAGCTTTAGTGCAACAACATTTCGCTTAAGGGAAAGCTTTTTTTTTTTTTCATTGGTTGAGGAACGCACATTACCCCCCCCCAAAAAAAAAAAAAAAAAAAAATTAAGCATGGTGAGTGCGTCGCCACTCACCCGCTGGTAATGACATACAGGCTGGCCGCCAGAAAGGCAGCGAAGGCGACTCTTTAAGACTTTAAGACTTGCTTTTAAGGTTCCGGCAGACGTCGTGGTGATAAGATCCTCCTCCGAGGATCAAATTTTTTTGCCTGGTTTTTTTTGTGGTAACAGGGGACGGGTTCTGCTTTATTTATTTTTTCCTGGCTCCTACGCCGACTTTGGTGATGGATCAAGTTGATGTTTATGTTTGTGCTGCTGCAGGTGGGTGTCTGCTGCTGCAGGTGGGTGTCTGCTGCTGCAGGTGGGTGTCTGCTGCTGCAGGTGGGTTTCTGCTGCTGCTGCTGCTGCTTGTGTATTAATAGTTATCATCCGTCAAAGGCACTTATCATATAAGTAAATTTAGCCTCGTGTGTTTCTGTTTGTGTGTGTGATCATTTTTATATATATCTTTGTATCTTCTGTATCTGTCATAAACGAGCTTTATCTCCTGGGCCCCGCCTCCGTGTGTTACATCCCCAAACACAAGAGTCTGTAGCATTTTTGTTCGTATCATTGTATTGAATTTACCTTCACTGCCTCCATCCCTTGAGAATTGCTCCTGCTCACCCACCTCGCGCTCAAAATGCTCTTTCTTATTTGTCTTTCTCTGGTGTTTAGTTTCGATTTAGTCCCCCTCTTTCTCTTCTCATCCTTACAGAAAGGCCTGTGTTCCACGTCATCGATATCCTTGAGTATTTTGTACATTGTGACCATGTCGCCTCTCATCCTACGTGTCTCTAGTACTGGATTTTTATTATATTTGCCCTTACAGCTCTGGGTCTAGGCCCTCAGCGATTGGTCGAACTTTCTTGTTTTAAGTGTGGGCTCCATGCTGGCGCTACATACTCCAGTGTGAGCCTCACGCAGGAGCCCCTGTTAAGATTTCTAAACGCAGTTCTTATGCTCGAAAATGTTGCAAGTTGCACTGCTATGTGAACTTCCTGAAAGGGCCTGTGTCTTATTTCTCTTTTATTTGTTTCCGTTTTTAAATTTATCAGCTGCCACTTCTCTCAATTAGTGCTGTACTACGCTCCCATATCTTGAATTGTCATTTCCTTCGCCTCTTCCGAGTGTAACCTCTTAGACAACTATGTGTGTGTGTGTGTGAGCGCGCGCGTGAGTGTGCGTGTGTGTGCAGCATCCTGGCTGGCGGAGATGATAAAGACGCCTCACCGTGTCAATAACAAGAGGTATCCATAAAAGAGGCGGCGGGAGGAGCCGCCACTTAAGTTCCTCTTCAGCCACGATGAATATTGGGCGGAGGACCGACACAGTCGCCTTTGTCAGCCTCGATCTCGTTTATGACTTTTACATTTGGATGTATACTCGCATGAATATCAAATGTTTGTGTGGAGGAAAAATGTCTTAGAATGCTTTGGCTGCTGTATAGTTTGTTCAATAGGGGGAAAAAATTCTTTGAAGAGCGGAGGAAAATATTCATCCTTTGAGGGTTGGTTTTGTTGACGTAAGGGGGTCGTCTCTGTATCAAAACATCGAAATATGTTTAGAATTTTAGGAAACGCAAATCCGTGTGTATATTTCAAGAGAGTTGAGCAAGTATACATTTTTTTATTGCTCTCTCTCTTCCCCTTCATAACACACACGTGAGATCTCAGTAACCAAGACACATCTGATAGGCTTTACGATATTCTTATTTCCGAAACGTTTCGCCTACACAGTAGGCTTTTTCAGTAGGCACTATTTTCAATAGTGATGGACTTGAACACATCGACTAAGGGAATGATTACCTCACATTCCTCATCTTTCACCGTTTCTCTGCATTGGACTGAAGAAGCCACTGGTGTTGCAAAAATGTCTTATTTATCAACTGTTTTCTAAACCATTTATTCGAAGGATGAAAAATAGTTCAGAAAAGCGACAAGTTGAAGACTGAGCGTTGCACAAGTGTCTAATTCTTCTTCAGTAGACCTCGACTGAAGAAGCCAACTGTGTAGGCGAAACTTTTTGAAAATAAGGAAACCCGACTGTTGCCCATGTCTTACTCATCGTCAGTATTGTATATCATTGCTATAATGAGCTACGATACCCGTCATTCCCAGAGCTGTACGTTGAAAGTATTTCGTCAACACAAGGACCAGTGCATGCTCGATCCTCGGTTCCTTAAATGTGGGGCTTGATCTCGAACCTAGTGTGTTCGGATTCTCTTGTTATCCTCCCCATTATTTTGCATGTGATGCTACTCTGCTCTTTTTGTAAGAGTCGGTGTTTCTTCACCTGATGGAAGTGTCTTCCATTAGCGGACAGAGGACCGAGCCTTCAACACATCTTGTGCAGAATAACCCACACGGGTTTAACGCTGCATAAAATTCTGTACAATACTCCTTCAGGATGTGATGTTCTGGTTGATTGGTTAACAAGGTTTAAAGTCTGTCGAGAAGATGAGGACGTGTGTAACCTGTTTACCACCTGTAATGAATACTTTCTAAAATAGAAATTAATCTCTCGATGTATATATACCTGGAGTATACCTGGAGAGGGTTTCGGGGGTCAACGCCCCCGCGGCTCGGTCTGAGACCAGACCTGACGATGTATATATGTGTTTTCAGAGATTTTAGTAGTCTGAACTTATGTATGACGAATTACATTTACATCAAATGTTAATTAAATGCAGTTACCTATTCCCGAGCCTTGATACTTTGTATACTCCCTATCCCGACCCGGGGAAACCCTCTCAGCTGCCTATCCCGTCCCTGCTACGAACGCTCTTAATAATTAAGCTGTCAGCTAGACGGCTTCAGCCACACCTCTGGTAAATTAATCTCATGTTAAGCCCCTGGGCAGCGGCAGCAGAAGTTTTTTCAAGAGGGTGAAAATGCTCCTTGGGTGAGGCTCTTCATGTCATCCTCACTGTCATCTTCACGCCTTTGACGACGTTCTCAGTCACCTTCACGGCACTGATGTACTCACTGTCACCTTCGGAATTAGACACATGTGTAACACCTGAGTATATTTATTTGTAGACGTTTCGCTAACCAGTGGCCTTATCATTGCAACACAGAGATGATAAAGATGGTTGGCGAAACTGTACGCCATTATTGCAGTGGTAAAGTCATCTTCACCTAGGCGATATCATCATCGCTCATCTTCACGGCTTCCATGTATTTAAAATCACACTTTACTCTTTCATATTTTCGAAGATTATTAAAAAAAATTGATCTTCCTTTATTAACAAGATTTAAAAAACATTGGTTAATTCTTCCGTGGCCATTATGCTTGTTTTGGTTAATAATTTTAATTACCCAACCAATATGTTCTTTAAAAAAAATCCACGAGAATGTAGTTATACCTGTCACAGCTGTCCTGGTAACATAGCTGTGTGTGTAGCAGCTACTCAGATAATATAGCTGTATATGACGCAGCTATCTCGAGAATATAGAACTATGTGTATCAGTTAATTATTCGAGGTCCTTTCAGGTCAGGGATGGGGTAATCAGAAGTCACAGCAGATTAGTGGATGCTGTAGGTAGGTGGAGTCAGGTGGTGAGGAGACTATTAAGGAGAAGTCACCTAAGGCGAGATAACCTTGAGATGGGGGGTCGAGCAAGATCAAGAAATGTTAAGGAGAAATCACCTAAGATTAGGTGAAGCTGAGAATATCACAGGTTCCGTGGCTGTAACTGTTCATGGCTTTACCTGTCAGCTAGAGATGAAACCACAAAATTATACAAGCACACATACACCATACAAACATAGACTATACACGCCCACATACAGTATACAAGCAGACACGAGCCGCATTAACACAGATGCAAGTGAAGCGGAAAGCACAAGGAACTCCACACACATCATGTTGAGAGTTGGAGACGTCAGCATGTCACCTACAGACCACCTGATTAGCGTCAACAGGTGTCAAAGTCAACTTTTCCCAAGGCAAAAAAAAAAAAAAAAGCTTCAACACACATTTTAGTGTTGAGAGAGGAAGATACAAGAAACGAAAGTATTATAGACAAGGATCTTCAAGATGGTAAATGTTGTTTTCTTTGTGGGCGGAACTGAGGAGAGAAAACTGGGGAAAATACTCAGGAATGCAATGAGCTGGAAGCTTGAAACGAAGTCCCATTTAACGAGGCTCTATACAGTAGAATGCAGTGGAACGGAACACCATACAATGGAGTACCATAGAGTGGAAAATCATGAGCTCGTAAGATTATTCACCATCCATCTCTGACATCTCTCCTAGTATCATAACCACAGCACTTGCTAGTCTTGAAACAAAGTAGAATGTTCACATTTCTTACTCTTTCCACCTCTCTATACTGCAACCCATCTTTCCCAGAGGTCTTTCGCCTCCTCTCGCTCCACAGGTCGTCCTTCCTCTCACTTCTCCACAGGTCACCCTTTCTCTCACTCATCCACAGGTCCCCCTTCCTCTGGTTCCTCCATCGGTCTCCTCTCCTTCCAGTCCCCCACTGGTCACCCCTCAGGCTCCCCCACCTTATGAACACTCGGGGCGTGCAGATTCTCCACACAAACTTGGGGAGCAACTTGTGTGTTTCTTCCCGTCACCACTTATTCAAGTGTGGCTGCCTCTCATCAGCCGCTCCAAGAACTTCGTACAAAACACTGCCTCCCCGCTGGGCCTCGGGGTTTTAGAAATGGTTAACGTCTCTGTCTCATTTTCTCATTTAATTTTTTTTTCTGGAAGTCTCGATTAACTGAGTTCCCAGTGTGGTGTTGATGGAGTGTGAGTGGTCTGGCAGGGAGAGGGTGGGAATTCACGCTACTAGCGAGTTACTACGTGGGGATGGATGGGTGAGTACTGATGGTAACTCACACAACCAGGGGACGGTGGGTACTCGGTCACTAGTAGGCAAACGATTCACGCTACCTTGTAGTAGGCCAGGAACTAAGACTTACCAGTCTTCCCTCTACGACTACTACTTCCACTACTACCTTCACTACCTGCTTTACCTCTACTACTACTGCTACTCCCACCTCTCAGGTCCCGTCCCTGCCAGCTGGCCTACATATACTGGCTCCTCTCCTTTCTGTTAGTGCGACTTTGAAAATGGTCCAAGTCGGACCGAAACGTCGTCGTAAGCTCCTCTCTCCTTTGTCCGGGTTATTTGTGTAAGTGGCTCTTGAATTCAAGTAAAGCAAATGAAAACTTATGAAGATTGGGGAATAGGGAAGACATCAGAAAACTAAGCATGGACTCGAGGGACATAGGCTGCATACCTCACTCAAGAAAGTAAGACCTTGAGGTGAGCATAGTGCCGAGCATATCGCCAGAGGCTCACATCACCCAAATAACCTCTGCAGCGAATGCTCATCTGGCAAATCTAAGAGTAGCCTTCAGGAATGTTAACAAGGAATCATTCAAGACCCTCTATACAACATGGGTCAGGCCCATCTTTGAGTACGCAGTAACAGTTTGAAACCCGCACCTAATTATGCATATTATGAAACTGTAGAAATTCCAGCTAATTTAGGTTAAGATAGAGTTTTAGTTATATAATTAAGTAAAACGTATATTTAACCACACATAACTAAATTAAAATAAAGATATACGTCTGGCAACGAGGTGGCCGTGTAAAAAAAAGGCTGGCATCGTTCAAATCTGAACGTTCATCATTTATGGTGGTAGGATGGTCTGATAGGGCAGTGAGAGGTAATACTCCCACGGATCACCGAGGTCCATAAACCCGAGTTATCCTCTACAATGTTATCATCCATCACACTTGATGGAATCTCTCCTTCCCGACTTCAGCAAACCGATAACACCAGCCTTCCTCCACCCCTCTCTCTCTTCCTAGCTCCCTCCCTCTCTCCCCCTTCCTTCCTCCTTTCCCTCCCCCTCCCTCTCTCCCTCCCCCTCTCCGCCACTCCCTTGACTCCCTCCAAAGTGTTCAGTCTTTTATAGGAGTAAGTGATCAGTGTTGCAAGTTACCAGGACACGTTACACTCACATAGTAGCGTCTTGTACTCACCCCGGAGCACCTTGTACTCACCCGGAGCACCTTGTACTCACCCCGGAGCACCTTGTACTCACCCCGGAGCACCTTGTACTCACCCCGGAGCACCTTGTACTCACCCGGAGCACCTTGTACTCACCCCGGAGCACCTTGTACTCACCCCGGAGCACCTTGTACTCACCCCGGAGCACCTTGTACTCACCCTGGAACACCTTGTACTCACCCCGGAACACCTTGTACTCACCCGGAGCACCTTGTACTCACCCCAGAGCACCTTGTACTCACCCTGGAGCACCTTGTACTCACCCCGGAGCACCTTGTACTCACCCCGGAGCACCTTGTACTCACCCCGGAGCACCTTGTACTCACCCCGGAACACCTTGTACTCACCCCGGAACACCTTGTACTCACCCCGGAGCACCTTGTACTCACCCCGGAGCACCTTGTACTCACCCCGGAGCACCATGTACTCACCCCGGAACACCTTGTACTCACCCCGGAGCACCTTGTACTCACCCCGGAGCACCTTGTACTCACCCCGGAGCACCTTGTACTCACCCCGGAGCACCTTGTACTCACCCGGAGCACCTTGTACTCACCCCGGAACATTTTACATTCACATGGGCTCAGATATGAGTGCATACAAAACATCTAAATTGCCGTAAAGCACCCAACACTCCTTCACACCACCATTTAATCCACTCCCACCACCACCCCCACCTTCTCCACCTCCACCACAACCTGCATCTCCAACCCTGCCACCAACACTCCAACAACTCCACTGTCTCCTCCCCTCCTCCACATCTCTATGCTTCTATTTTTGCCATTTCTCAGCTTCCCCCCCCCACACACGACATGACCAGACCTGTGTACTGGAAATTGTTTCCACGTTACATTTTTACCTCTTCAAAATTCATGGAGGAATAAGTACAACTCCACCTTGCTGTTGGCACTCTTAATAGTGTGGTGTTATTGGCACTCTTAATAGTATGGTGTTATTGGCACTCTTAATAGTATGGTGTTATTGGCACTCTTAACAGTGCGGTGTTATTGGCACTCTTAACAGTGCGGTGTTGTTGGCACTCTTAATAGTGTGGTGTTGTTGGCACTCTTAACAGTGCGGTGTTGTTGGCACTCTTAATAGTGTGGTGTTGTTGGCACTCTTAACAGTGCGGTGTTGTTGGCACTCTTAATAGTGTGGTGTTGTTGGCACTCTTAATAGTGTGGTGTTGTTGGCACTCTTAACAGTGCGGTGTTGTTGTCTTGGCACTCTTAATGACGTGGAGCAGTTGACAAGATTATTTTCTATTGAATAAAATTGGATACATCAGCAGTGTGCTGTTAACCTATTCTATATGATAGTTACAATGTGGAACAAAAGCTAAATATGTTTTTCTTGTCATATTCCATCACACAGGACGGAGCTTATACTACACCTGTTTGAAGAGATAAATTAAAAATGTTAGATATTGGTTCACAGAGTTCCATTTTGCATTCCTTAAGAACCCTTGCAAATAGCCTGAGATGGGAGACTTCAGTAATGTCAGCCTGAGCTGGGAGACTTCAGTAGTGTTAGAGCTGGGATGGGAGACTTCAGTAGTGTCAGCCTGAGATGGGAGACTTCAGTAATGTCAGCCTGAGCTGGGAGACTTCAGTAGTGTTAGAGCTGGGATGGGAGACTTCAGTAGTGTCAGCCTGAGATGGGAGACTTCAGTAGTGTCAGCCTGAGATGGGAGACTTCAGTAATGTCAGCCTGAGCTGGGAGACTTCAGTAGTGTTAGAGCTGGGATGGGAGACTTCAGTAGTGTCAGCCTGAGATGGGAGACTTCAGTAGTGTCAGCCTGAGCTGGGAGACTTCAGTAGTACAGTGAAGATATCGTTAAACCTTCCAGTAAGCAAGAAGGTATTCATGGGGAGGTAGAGGGGAGAGGGACACAAATGGAAGAGGGGAGATACAGAGGAGAGGGGGAGGAAGCAACAGAAAAAAAAGAAAGCTTGTTTTAAAAGGCTCGGCGCCAGGAACTCAAACTGGACACCTTCAGACACACTGCATCTTTCCAGCCTCTTTGCAATCTTTTTTTTTTCCCTGGACATTTGCTTACCCCCTCACCGTCCGCTCCCCGTCCTCCCCTTCGTCGTCGTCCTCCTCCTTCCCTCACCTCCATCCAGGGTAAAAGATCTCTCAGATCCCTCCAGCCTTTTGATCTTCCGTGCCATTTAATCGGCAAACAAGGGCGGCCAGTCAAAACTCTCCAGTACCAATTAGAGTCCGTCAGCGGGTGTGTGTGTGTTGATATGCTGCTCTCTTCCCCATTCCTCTCTCTCTCTCTCTCTCTCTCTCTCTCTCTCTCTCTCTCTCTCTTTCTCATTCCTAACTAGCACTTCAGAGTTATACATGATTAGGGGCTGGAAGCTCTTGCTTCTTTAACAAGCTAAGATCTATTATCTTCACTCGGCTTGTTACAAAGCTTAATGCAAGATAAGCAGTTACGGTCGGCCGAGCGGATAAGGTGCTCGCTGAGCAGGCGCTGTTTGTTTCTGATTAGCCTGAAGCTAGTTTATAATTACCCTAAAGCTAGTTTATAATTACCCTGAAACTAGTTTATAATTACCCTGAAACTAGTTTATAATTACCCTGAAGCTAGTTTATAATTACCCTGAAACTAGTTTATAATTACCCTGAAACTAGTTTATAATTACCCTGAAACTAGTTTATAATTACCCTGAAGCTAGTTTATAATTACCCTGAAACTAGTTTATAATTACCCTGAAACTAGTTTATAATTACCCTGAAACTAGTTTATAATTACCCTGAAACTAGTTTATAATTACCCTGAAACTAGTTTATAATTACCCTGAAACTAGTTTATAATACCTGAAACTAGTTTATATTACCCTGAAACTAGTTTATAATTACCCTGAAACTAGTTTATAATTACCCTGAAACTAGTTTATAATTACCCTGAAACTAGTTTATAATTACCCTGAAACTAGTTTATAATTACCCTGAAACTAGTTTATAATTACCCTGAAACTAGTTTATAATTACCCTGAAACTTGTTTATAATTAACTAATTTCATGAGCTGAACAAGACAGGAAGGAATTTTTTTTTTTGGCACAGAAAAAGAGCAACTGCTATTGTTTTCTTGGATCAAGGAAACTGGTCCACCTTCATCTTTATGACCCTTCCGGGTTTTGCGCATCCTGTGTATATACAAAGCGGGCAGGACAGAGCTATGTTGCTAAAAAAAAAAAATTAGACTCATCGATGAAAAAAAAATGACATTTTTTAATTGAAAAGGGTTGTAGCTCCTCGTTTATGCTTTTGTTGCCTTTGGCTTTTATCTTTTAATTAATGCCGTGATTACAAGCAGCGATTGTATGACTGATCAGCGAGAAGCAGACATTTGGCGATTTTCCAGAGAGTAACGCTTATGGGTGATTTCTGCCGTGTCTCGTCTGGTTGTCTGGTTACTGAGGCTTGTAGTTCATGGGTCGTCTGGTTACTGAGGCTTGTAGTTCATGGGTTGTCTGGTTACTGAGGCTTGTAGTTCATGGGTCGTCTGGTTACTGAGGCTTGTAGTTCATGGTTCGTCTGGTTACTGAGGCTTGTAGTTCATGGGTCGTCTGGTTACTGAGGCTTGTAGTTCATGGGTCGTCTGGTTACTGAGGCTTGTAGTTCATGGGTCGTCTGGTTACTGAGGCTTGTAGTTCATGGGTTGTCTGGTTACTGAGGCTTGTAGTTCATGGGTCGTCTGGTTACTGAGGCTTGTAGTTCATGGGTCGTCTGGTTACTGAGGCTTGTAGTTCATGGGTCGTCTGGTTACTGAGGCTTGTAGTTCTGCGGTTGTCTGGTTACTGAGGCTTGTAGTTCATGGGTCGTCTGGTTACTGAGGCTTGTAGTTCATGGGTCGTCTGGTTACTGAGGCTTGTAGTTCATGGGTTGTCTGGTTACTGAGGCTTGTAGTTCATGGGTTGTCTGGTTACTGAGGCTTGTAGTTCATGGGTCGTCTGGTTACTGAGGCTTGTAGTTCATGGGTCGTCTGGTTACTGAGGCTTGTAGTTCATGGGTCGTCTGGTTACTGAGGCTTGTAGTTCATGGGTTGTCTGGTTACTGAGGCTTGTAGTTCATGGGTTGTCTGGTTACTGAGGCTTGTAGTTCATGGGTTGTCTGGTTACTGAGGCTTGTAGTTCATGGGTCGTCTGGTTACTGAGGCTTGTAGTTCATGGGTCGTCTGGTTACTGAGGCTTGTAGTTCATGGGTCGTCTGGTTACTGAGGCTTGTATTTCATGGGTCGTCTGGTTACTGAGGCTTGTAGTTCATGGGTCGTCTGGTTACTGAGGCTTGTAGTTCATGGGTCGTCCGGTTACTGGTTCTTGTAGTTCATGGGTCGTCTGGTTACTGAGGCTTGTAGTTTATGGGTCGTCTGGTTACTGAGGCTCGTAGTTCATGGGTCGTCTGGTTACTGAGGCTTGTAGTTCATGGGTTGTTTGACTACTGAGACTTGTTAGTCATGGGTTGTTGACTACTGAGACTTGTAGGTCATGGGTTAGAGCACTCACCTCTGTTCACCACACGTGTTCACCATATGTTAGTGTTTTCATGCTTTCTTTATTTTTCAATATATTTTACTGTTCACTATATCTAGGTTCAGTTCAGTCTTGGGGTGTTTCACAATATTTTATTGTTCACTATATTTACTGGGATGGGTTACCGTGTGGAATGGTTCATTTGGGTATCTCGGGCCCCCTTGTTTACCTGAGTGAAAGTTAGTACCCTGATGTTAGTCGACTGTTGTGGGTCGCTTTCTGGGGGAGAACACCAGCGGAAATGAATCACGTTTATTTCTTTTCTTGAGGCACCCCTCAAGGGAGGTTACTTGACGCTGATGAGGGGCTCTTGACCTAGGGGATTGGATCTGTGCTCCAGTTCCCTGAATTCATCCTGAATGCCTTCCATCCCTCTCCACAGGCGCTGTATAATCCTACGGGTTTAGCGCTCCCCATGATAATAATAATAATAAATAATTTTCCTGGGTTATTTAACCCGGAGAATGTGAGCTTCTTCAAGCTCTGTGAGGTCGTTTGAGGTTGGTGGGTTTCCGTCCTCAGCGGAAGCCAGTGATTGCTGTGGCTTGTTTTCATACGCATCTTTCGATATACCGTCTTGCCGCGCCTCCACCAAAGTGCCGGCGCCAACGAGTGTGTCACCTGGCGAAGAAAACAAGAACGACAGTCTGGGACGGACCGCAGGGGCGTTGACTCCCGGAATACCCTCCAGGTAGACCCACCAGTTAGCCGTCCTGGATAGTTTGCTGTGTCTGGGCGCCGACTCACAATTGCCCAAATTCTTTTACTGGATGTACTATTGCATGATTACCTTCGTCATGCTCTTGTTATCTGACAGAAGACCAGAGTCGACTGTTATGGCGATGCTTTAATGACTTCAATTTATCTTAAGTGCTGAACGCTTGTATATTTCAGCCTACAATTGAGGCAAGGTCTTCATAGTCCCCCGGTGGAATTCCACGATGAAACATATCTCCCCAAAGAGGTCTCAGTTGATGGTCGAAATATACACTACCCATCTTACGTTCTGATGCATTTTCTCCTTGTTTGTCTTGTATCATTGCTGAAACATGCCTGGTAATATTCAACACTGATGCTGGACAACCTTGGGAGGAATAGGAGAATTGTGATTGATGGTTAATTAACTCTCTCCTTTGATTATGAGCTCGAGGCAATTGCTGTTTAATGGATGGCACTATACATGAAGCTCTCTGCCTGAGGGTGTCCTCGTTGCTTCCTCTCCAGTAACTGTTGATTGCAACCGAGCTCTCACCTTGTGAGGAAAGCCTCTTGGTATATAAAACCAATATACATTATAAGTTTGCATAATAAAGCGTACTTTTATGTATCATGTATATTCAACAAGTAACACAGAGAGGAATTCCTCACAGGCTTGTCATTTAGTAACGTTTCTGCTACTAGCTCTCAGCGTATTTAAAATGTTAATTTCCATATCCCTACATTCTTCATATGTAACTTTAAGCTATAAGAACTAATTACAGTGAAATCGAGCTAAGAGACACAGGTCGTCGGTAATGGCGTAAGGATGTAATCTAGGAAACTAAGCGCATCGGTAATGGCCTAAGTGGTAAAAGTCTGAAGTGAGCCTTCATTACCATTTCTCGATTAAGGTGAGATGTGCGCTTACAAGCGTAGCGATCTCGCTTAGAGAGGGATTGGCAAAGAATGCTGGAGTCTATATAGAGAGCACTCCAGGAGAAACAACCTTCATCATAGCTATGAAAGGAACCTTCACTGCATTGAAGGAACGAGTTTCGAAAGCCATTAAACGCACAGGCTCACACACACACACACTTCTCTTTAATTTGATCTCAGTCACTAAACGTTCACGACGATTACCATGACGAGGGATATAATTAAAAATTCTGTCACGCTGATATTTTTTAATAATGCTAAATACTTTCGTACTATTATTGATACACTCATTGAAAATGTTCTCATTCTTCTAGATAGTCATGACGAGCTGCTGGATAACATTGTGAATGACAAGCTGAGAGAGTACGTAGTGAAGGAGTGTAGCAGAGTGACACAGGCGCCATCTGAACGAGTACATTGCGAAGGAGCGTTGCTAAGTGACGCAGAGACCAGCTGCAAGAGTACACAATGGAGGAGCGGAGCTGAGTGAGTACAGATTTAATAAGCAATTCTCAGAGAGGGTTATGTGATATAATTTACATTTATATGCAAATTCATGACATGCAATCTGAATATTTTATGAATTAAAGTTAAATAGTGAAATTTACTTTACACTTGCGTCTCCGGACGTTTGAGAAACACTATATATGTACTGAACTGCGTTCCATCTCTATATGTATTCCGAACTTCGTTGCATCACTGTATATACAGTGAACTTCGTTCTATATGTAACGAACTTAGTCCTGTATGCCCTTAACTTGCCTCTATGTGTACTGGACTTAATCATTTACATGTACTGAACGTGGTTCCATGTCTGTATAGGTATTGAACTTTTTTCCATCATGGTATGTATATATTGAACATAATGAACTTGCTTCTTTATGTACCGAACTTGGCTTTATATGTACCAAACTTAGCTTTATATGTACCGAACTTGGTTTGGTATGTACCGTACTTCGTTCTATGTGTATTGATCTTTTTTCACTCTTTATGTATCGTTCATTATCGTTATTCATCAGTGTCATTATTATTATTTTTATTATTATTATTATTATTATTATTATTATTATTATTATTAGTGCCAAAAATTTTCATTCGTAATTCTTATTTATTATTGTAATCAATTCATTGAAAAAAAAAATTGCTACGCCACTCACAGAGAGAGAGAGAGAGACTACATCTCTCTTATTTTTGTTATTTCCGACAATCGCTCAGAAATATTTCGCCAACGCCGTTCTAGTCTACGCAGAACATTTTTAAAATATTTTTTCCCAGCATTTCTAGGAAATTTCCATTTTGAAATTAAAAGGCATTTTTTCATTGAATTTTTTTTTCAGTATTTCTAGGAAATTTTCATTTTTCAATTGAAAGTAAGGCATTTTTTTTTAATCTAGAAAAAGAGCCCGACCTTATAGATTTCAGTGAACTTTTTTAAGTTTTTGTCTTAAAATCAACGAGAAAACCAGCATTCAGAGAGAGGGAGCCCACGACTGCTTGCAAAATTAATGCATTGTTTCCTCCTCAGCTCCGGAATCACAGGTCCATTGAGCTGTTGTTTGGCGTTTTTTTTCATACGGTAATGGGAAATGCGTTAACGCCTTTTGTAACGCGTACGCAGATTGACGCCGCTTCAAGCGTACTACCTGTCGCCAAGTTCTTTACTACCTCATACGCAGGTAATAATGAATTATACATGATGTTATACGCGTGGTATTGGTTCCATCTCAAGACATGCTAATGTCAGACACTCAGATCACTGACTTGAGTGACATAAGACAATAATAATAATAATAATAATAATAATAATAATAATAATAATAATAATAATAATAATAATAATACTCTTTATTTCTGCTTGTACTTAATGCAACTTATACGTATCTAGCTGACATTAGTGACATACTATATAGTAAACTCTTTATGCAGAGAATTTCGGGTAAATTAGGTTACTTTTGTCCCCAGGATGAGACCCACACTAATCGGCTAACATCCAGGTACCTATTTACTGCTGGGTGAACAGGGACAACAGGTGTCATAAGGAAACACGTCCGAATGTGTCTGCCCGTACAGGGGATCTAACCATCATACCACCATCGGCTAACACACCTACCAGGGTGCCGGTACCATTGAACGATTTAAGGCCCCCCTGGCAGGTGATTTGACCCTGATTAATTAATAAGCAACACTCGTCTCACACCCCACACACACCCAGAACTCGTCACACAGCCTACACCTAAATCCTAGGCTTCAGTTAGGCCATACTCACCAACTAGCTTCATCTAGAATCGTACTCAGATTTTAGGCTTGTCTTCAGTGGTCATAGAAGATACAGTTAATCTGCTACAGCAAAAAAACTGGAAGAGAGAGCAAACCGCAATCAGATAACTCAATATATCTGAAGAATATTGTAGGGGACCCAGGACTAACCATGTAGGAGGACCTGATGATCAAGGAATACGATAGTCTTGGAATTACACCTGCTAGGAAAATGACGGTCAGGATAATAAGAACCTTGAAAACAATTGATGCGAGACACAGTCATCAACTTGCCGGTACTGTATACCATGTTATGACACAGCAGTACATCGGTATCTTATGCGGGCGATGTTTTTTTTACAGATCTATTGCTAAAGAACTGTTTATCATGAGATTCCACTAGTGGGACCAGTTCACTTTTGACCTCATCTTAAACCTGCTACATCATCCCACTTCGAGGTCCAAGTCGGACCGAAACGTCTTCATACGCTTCTCTCTCCTGTGTGCGAGTTCTTTGTGTATTGTGTATACTCACTTCCAGTTCCCGTACATAAGGCGCTGGTCTCATGCCTCTCCTGTAGCGTAAGAGACTGACCATCTTCCATCAAGGTTGGGGGGACTGATCACCCAAAAGTACCTCCCCACTTACACTGTCTCCAGGATTGTCATTACCTCAGTATTGGAATGATGAAGCCTGACTCACAGGGAAAACATTTCGCCAATAAAGATTCCTAAGTTTTGCCCATGTGTCTTTTAACCTGATGTGCGAACAAGCCAACTTCAACAGTGTAATTGATCATTCCGGCACTCAAGTGGGGGGGGGGCAATGACCCCCTGAGCCATCAACATTTAAACAGTAACCACATCGTAAATTTTCCCCTGACGTCTTAATAGCCTTAAATAAGACGTCAGTGTTTACATTGGGGAGCGAACTTAATATTAAACCCCCAGCATTCTAAGTTCAAGCTTAGTGATAGAAATAAGCTGAGAGAGGATTGCCTATCCATCGCCTGGATGGACCGACGGAATGGGATAAGGATTTGCGAGAGGGAGGAAGGCTTAAGACTAGGGTGAAGAATTTAGGAAAGATAGAGGGTGAACTTCGGTGAAATCCCACCTGGGAAGGAATATGGAAATTACCATAGAGTGGAGAGGGGAGGTGAATGACTGTCATCCACCTCTACCGAGGGACTGTCATCCACCTCTACTGAGGGACTGTCATTTACCTCTACTGAGGGACTGTCATTCACCTCTACTGAGGGACTGTCATCCACCTCTACTGAGGGACTGTCATTTACCTCTACTGAGGGACTGTCATTCACCTCTACTGAGGGACTGTCATCCACCTCTACTGAGGGACTGTCATTCACCTCTACTGAGGGACTGTCACCCACCTCTACTGAAAGACTGTCATCCACCTCTACTGAGTGACTGTCATCTACTTCAGTTGCGTGTCTGTCTTGTGTGCTAAGTCAGTGACTGATCTATCACAAGTTAGTAGCTGTAGTCTACCTCAACTCCCTGACTGTCATCTACTAAAAGTCAGTGACTGTTATCTACCACAAGTCAGTGGCTGCCATCTACCTCAAATCCCTGACTGTCATCTACCATAAATCAGTGGCTGTCATCTACCTCAAATCCCTGACTGTCATCTACCACAAGTCAGTGGCTGTCATCTACCTCAAATCCCTGACTGTCATCTACCACAAGTCAGTGGCTGTCATCTACCTCAACTCCCTGACAGTCATCTACCTCAACTCCCTGACAGTCATCTATCTCACCTCGCCAGAAGAAAATAAGGGAAGGCTTGTGACAATTTCTTCCTCTCTTCTTACGAAGAAAATTCGTATATCGACTTGTCTCTGTCTCTAATTTTTTCTCTCCCTGTTTTTCCCTTCTCCCCTCGCCTGTCTCTCTCAGTAACCCAAAATAATAGCACTAAAACTTCGAGGCAGCAGGAAAAACACAAATGTTGCTTTTTTTCTTAAATAGTTATAGGTTATTGAAACAGACTGTTCGCTGAAGGTAAAAGCTCAGACAACAAAATCGTTAAAAAAAAAGCCGGACAGGAGCTTTACAAATCCTCAACCCACCCCCACAATCCTTCCCCCACAGTCCTTCCCCCCTCTCCCTCACAATCTCCACCCACCTCCACGGTCAATTACTGTTCTCGTTTGCGTGGATTTTTTTTGTTTGTTTTTGTTGTTATTGGGGCGAGGCCTCCCCCTTCATGTTCAGCCCCGTAAAGTGTTTTTGTTTTAATAGCCATCTATGCTGTTGTTGTTGGTGGGCAGCACGTGTTGTTGTTGGTGGGCTGCACGTGTTGTTGGTGGGCTGCACGTGTTGTTGGTGGTGGGCTGCACGTGTTGTTGTTGGTGGGCTGCACGTGTTGTTGTTGGTGGGGTACACGTGTTGTTGCAAGTGTGTCACGTGCTGTTGCAGTGCGTCACATGTCGTGTTGCACGTGCTGTTGTGTTGCACGTGCTGTTGTGTTGCACGTGCTGTTGTGTTGCACGTGCTGTTGTGTTGCACGTGCTGTTGTGTTGCACGTGCTGTTGTGTTGCACGTGCTTTCGTGTTGCAAGTGCTTTTGTTTTGGTATTGCGCATGCTGTTGCTGTTGTTGTTATTGTTTTAGCTGTTATTTTGTAAACGTTATTGTTCCTATCTTATAAGTTTTGTTGCTGTTGTTACATGAAAGTAGTAGTAGTATTAACAGTAATAATAATAATAATAATAATAATAATAATAATAATAATAATAATAATAATAATAATAATAATGATAATAATAATAATAATAATTGATGATAATAATAATAATAATAATGATAATAATAATAATAATAATAATAATAATAATAATAATAACAATAATAATAACAAATGTGCCTTTTAGTGGTGCTCCTGTAATATTGTTTTTTGCGTGCAATTCACCACAATAGTGCATAATTCTGGCTGTAGATTTGCATACACAGGCCGCAGTTTTCCATACGTTTAGTGATTGCTTTTGTCTGACGTGAATTTCCCGGTTTCGCCAACAATATTGTCTACATTGTTGCATTATCTACAATACTGGTCGACAGTTCCACAATACTATGGAAAATATTTAAATTGTAGATTAATTGTTTGTTGGCCTCTTCCTAGACAGTGAAGGATGACATCTTAACCGGGAGAGTTGCGGTATTGTCTCATGGTTAAGGGACGGAGTATCAGGTCTGCACTAATTTCGAGCGGTGAATGACACAAACACGGGTGTGGAGGCTCGTAGTCTCAGACGAAGGATGTGTTCTCTCTAACAAACCTTCCTTGTTTACATTTAACCCACCTTGTTCATATGTAACCCACCTTCCTTGCTCACATGTAACCCACCATTTTTATCACTCCTTACTGCCCTGTCTTTATTATTCATCAATAAGGTCACCAAGGAGATGAACTTCCTACCTGGTTATTCGACTGCTATTGTTAAAACAAACCTTTTTTTTTTTGTTAAATTTTCAACATCAGCAACAATAAGGACAAAGATCAAGTTATTAACGAGACATGAAAGAGAATGTAGTGAAGACAACAACAAGCACACGAGGAACACAAGACAGCCCCTCACACGAGGTGCATACAGGAGGGCCCCGCTTATACAGCAGGTTAGGTTCCGGCCTACTGCTGTAAAGTGAGCAACATAGCTAGGCCTAAAAATATGCATATACAATACACACATTACTTAAAATATTTTTCGCTTCGCTTATAGTGAGTAATGAATATATTTTTTTTTGTAGGAAGTCTGGACAGATGAAGAATGGTTATAATTGAAAACCGCTTCATTAGTGAAACGCCGTAAAGTGAAACGCCGTAAAGTGAAGCACTGTAAAGCAGGTTCAACCTGTAGAGTAACTTCAGAAAGTCCAGAGATTTAACACTGACTCTCTTCAAGGGGAAACACTTTGAGGACCATGAAGGGCTTTTGATCTACGGTAATGGAGTCATTCTCCATTTCCTCGTGGTAAACATTACCTTCCATTTCACAGGCTCTATGTAACCCCTACAGGTTTAGCGCTGGATCAGACTGGTCCAGGAGGCAAGATATATGAGGTACAAGAACTAAAGGAATTATAAGTCATTGGAAGACCAGAGGGTGAGGGGAGAAATGTTCACGATATAAACGTTACTCAGGAGCTTCGGCAGGGTGACAGAGGACAGGTTATAAGTAAGGAAGAGAAGGACGTCGAACACACACACACACACACACACACACACACACACACACACACACACACACACACACACACACACACACAACACACACACACACACTCACACACAATATTAGACTCTTGAGCATCGAGGCTTGGTTTAATATTAACATTGTCATCAAAGGAAAGCAAACAGGAGATGTTAGAATCAATACCTCGCTAGCTGAGGAGAAGCTTGTGGAGTGAGTGTATTCTAGGCAGGCAGTGTACGTGTGTCTGTGTGTGTGTGTGTCTGTTTGTGTGTGTGTGTGTGTGTGTGAGTGTGTGTCTGTGTCTGTGTTTGTGCGTATGTGTACTCACCTGTTTGTAGTTGCAGGAGTAGAGTTGCAGCTCCTGTGTGCATGTGTGTCTGTGTCTGTTTGTGTTTGTATGTGTATATGTGTGTGTGTGTGTGTGTGTGTTGCTTTGGTCTGATGGTCGATGAATAGACTTAAGATATGCTTGGTCTTGCACTGCCTCTGTGTTTGTTTGCTTCGATGTTTGTCTCCAGCACCCCCTCCATCACCTTGACCCTCCTCCTACACCTTGTCCTTCATCCTCCTCCTTCACCCTCTCCCTCACCCCCTCCCTCACCTCACAGTTTGTCCCAGTCAAGGTGTTCGGTTAATCGAATCAGAATGCCGTTCACCAGCACGGTTAAGGAGACGAGCAAGTCTATTGAACTCGATTATCCGACAGTGCCTCGAGAGGTCCGGATAAACGAACACTGTGTGGATGTTCCTGAGAATGGGTGTGTAATGTGGAAGTAGGTGTGGAGTGAGGTGATGGGGAAGTATGTGTGGAGTGAGGTGATGGGGAAGTAGGTGTGGAGTGAGGTGATGGGGAAGGTGTGGAGTGTGGAGGGTGCTCGGCATGGGCACTAGGAATGGTAGGAGGATGGGGTAGGGGAATGGAAGAAACGATAGGGGGGTAAGGAAAGTAGAGATAAGGAAGTAAATCTGGGGAAAGTAAAGTTGGGGAAAGTAAATTTAGGGAAATCTAGAAGTAAAGATAAGCAGTATTAGGGGAGTAGAGGAAGTAGTTAGAGAGAAACAAAGAGAAGAGAGACACAGGAACCAGGAAGACGTAAGATATTAAGGAAGAAAGGGGAATGAGAGGAACTAAAGATATATAAATCCCAACAAGGGTAGCAGGAGGAAGAGGAAGAAGAGGGGATGAAAACTATACACAGAAGACAAACAAAGACAGAACAGAGACAGTATATATGTGTGTGTGTGTGTGCGTGTCTTCATCAAATCATTGAAAAATGTCATATAAACACTATATAAATGTAATATATAAACCATATATATATATATATATATATAGATTTACATTAAAAACAGCGGTCTGTGAACCAGGCCCAGACTATTTCTGTAATCTAATTAATTCACAACTTTTTTGTAATGAAATGCAGGAGTTGAAAATGAAAGGTGATATCACTTTTTTTTTCCAAATTTTAATATGCATAAGAACTACTTTGGCCTAAGTGATGAAAACTCAATCTGAAAATCCACGCGACAGGAGACTTAAAAAACTTTGAGGTATTTATATATGTAATCTCCAGGATTGTGAGAAGATTATGTTGCAAGAATTAGGGGCGCGTCGAGGCGCTACTTACCCGGACGCGACTCTTGTCTGCCTTCCTTGGGGAAAGTGGTGGTTGCGTAGTTGGCTGGACAGGTGGTGGGTTGGGTAGTTGGCTGGACAGGTGGTGGGTTGGGTAGTTGGCTGGACAGGTGGTGGGTTGGGTAGTTGGCTGGACAGGTGGTGGGTTGGGTAGTTGGCTGGACAGGTGGTGGGTCGTATAATTGGCTGGCCAGATGGTGGGTCGTATAATTGGCTGGACAGGTGGTGGGTCGTATAATTGGCTTGCCAGGTGGTGATTAATATATTGTCATAACGAGAGCTTCATCACAGCTGACGTAGTATTACCAGTGTTGCCCTGAGTATTACCCTGACATACGGAGGAAATACCACTCCAAACAAACGACATAAACAACACCTTCAATACTAGTCTGAGTATTCCTCTGACATACCAGAGCGGTAATACCTTTATACACGCATAAAACACAACGTGTTATTGTGTGTTGATGTGACAACCTTCTTACTGTTTTCTGGCCTCATTTGTCATACAAAAACACCTGTCGTTGATATTTACCTGCCAATCAAAGCAAAATATTTTACGATATAACTTGCGTAAACCACGGCGATATTATTGTCAAATTCTTGCTGCGGCAAAAATCGCTGTTGTTACGAAATTACCTCGACAACTAAAGCGATATAATTTAAGAAATTTTCCGATAACCCAGGCATAATTACGTAGTTAAACCATTGACGATAATTACGATATATTTCTTCTTGCGGCCGGTCCGCTATTATCCAATTTTCCCCCTTTTTTTTATTATTACAAATAAAATATAGTGAAAATGGGACGAAAAATTACGTGACCATCATCTGAAGTTCACTTAAGAGATATTATCGTGTTTTCCAGAAGTGCCTTACCAGTGCCACGGTTCTTGTGTTGTAATGTGATCTGTGTACAGCTTAGTTTTATATAAAAAATAACTCACACTTATGAAACAATGTTAGCGGGGAGAATAAGACAATAATATCAATGTTTTAATGACTTATGAGTATGTTATTACATGGCATATTTCAGCTACGATGGTAAATAACTAGGAAGTGTAATGATCTAGACGGTCCTACACGTCACCATACTGCATGCCAACACACACACACACACACACACACACACACACACACACACACACACACACACACACACACACACATTTGAACATCAAAGAAGAAAAGTATATTTGAGGTTTATTATGAGATCCTCTGACAATTCATGAATACAATGCCTTCTTTGTGATAAAAAAGTAGAGTATGCCGACAGTATGTAAATAAATAAGACACATAATGCGAGTAGGGGCATTTTGTCGTAAAGACGTTCTACATGTATGGTATGCGCTTGTATATATACCTGCGTCTGCTATATACACCTGAGTCCGGTATATATACCTGAGTCCGGTATATACACCTGAGTCCGGTATATAAGCTCCAAGCTTCAATCTTCAGGACTACGGTGTTCTTCACCAACTCCAAGACTGAGGGACTCATTACCTTATCTTTTGTATGTGTTTCTGCTCTCTTCCCATTACGTTCTTGAATTTGTGTTGATAAAGCTACTGGATGGAGTTACGTCTACATTAAAGATACCCAGATGTCTGATTCCTCATCGTAAAGACGTTTCGCCCGCCAGGGACTTGATCAACTCATCTCTAGTGGATAAAACGTCTTAACAGTTAAATCCCATAACTCGCAGTGTGTGTCTTATTTACATAATCCATTCATCTTTATACAGGTTCAAGACGTGGGTGAATGTACTAACTTTTTTCAGGAATCATTTTTGCACATCAACATATTATAAAACATTTTTACTGTCGAGGATGTGTCAAATGTTTTATTAGCATCTGCAGCCGGATTGTTTTGTGTATTTTTTTTTTCTGTTTTTGTAGTATATTCACCCGATGACAGATTTATATTCAGCTGTGTTGGCTTGTGGATAAAATCATATTATTTTCTACGATTTACCTTTTCGGTGCTGGTGGCCGAAATAATGTCATGCTGGAAATTTTGTCATGTTTTTTGTATATATATATATATATATATATATATATATATATATATATATATATATATTGACTCCAGGCTAAGGGACTGATTACCTCAAACTCCTCCTCATCTTCCACCATTCTTCTCTGCAATGGACTCAAGAAGCCACTGGCTGGCGAAACGTTTCCTTAAAAAAGATTCCCAAATGTTGCACATTTGCAACACATTGGCACTGATGCTTAATGATGCTTTTGAAGGTTAATATCTCCTAACGTAATGTATAAAAGAATTTCCTGCCAGCATAAAAACAATTACCATCTTCTCATCTCATGCAAATGGAATTTAACATTCGTTTAACCCGTTGACAAAATAAGTTAACATTCTTTTTCTTACCCTTTCACAAGAAGATGCTGTGTACTCTAAATAATTCATCGTAAAATGAAATTAGCGTTGATCGCAACAAGGCCATTCCACTCTTTATTTTCCACCATAAAAACTGCTAACATTACGTAACTAACACTATGAATAAAGTAGTTAACATCCTTTATTACTATGTTTGAGGAAGTTAACGCTGTAGAAAGCAAGCGGCCACGTAGGTTAAATTCAACGCTGAGTCTTTTGCAGCTAGGCTGCCGCAGGAGAGCGCCCGCCTGCGGTCTTTTATCCCACGGTCCAGCGGGAACGGTATTACCCGTGACGAGGCACACATCGAAGTCCCCAACTTGGTTTGTGCTTGCCAGTAACCGAGTTTAGCATACACTGAAGTCCAAACTGGAAGTAACGTCGTTTTCTAAAGTAATTTGCTTGGGTTTCCATCTCCAGTAGCTGGCTAAAGAGTTGGGATGCTAGTATTTCATGGAGGAAGGGGGTTAGTGATGTCAAGCACCTCTCTAATGGTACCCAGAACACCATTTGAGTCACAGCTAAACAGAACAAAACGAATTCACGAAAACGGAAAACAATGTTCACTGGATAAGAATAGCGTAGTAGAGATGGGAAATAAACAGGTTATTTTTCTTTCGTTTTGTATTTGTTTATTTCGTTTTTTCCATCTGGAACAACGGAGCATCGGTAATTGTTTTGCACCTGGCTGTTGGGTTGGCAGTAATAATAGTTTTACTGCACCTCTCTGTGTGTTCTCTCAGACATCTTAAATGTCAGCATCTTCTCCCCTTACTCAGATCACTGGGTCCAGCATCTTCTCTCACTCTGATCGCTGAGTCCAGCATCTTGTCTCACTCTGATCGCTGAGTCCAGCATCTTGTCTAACTCAGATCGCTGAGTCCAGCATCTTGTCTAACTCAGATCGCTGAGTCAGCATCTTGTCTAACTCAGATCGCTGAGCCCAGCATCTTGTCTAACTCAGATCGCTGAGTCAGCATCTTGTCTAACTCAGATCGCTGAGTCCAGCATCTTGTCTAACTCAGATCGCTGAGTCCAGCATCTTGTCTAACTCAGATCGCTGAGTCCAGCATCTTGTCTAACTCAGATCGCTGAGTCCAGCATCTTGTCTAACTCAGATCGCTGAGTCCAGCATCTTGTCTAACTCAGATCCCTGAGTCCAGCATCTTGTCTAACTCAGATCACTGAGTCCAGCATCTTGTCTAACTCAGATCACTGAGTCCAGCATCTTGTCTAACTCAGATCACTGAGTCCAGCATCTTGTCTAACTCAGATCACTGAGTCCAGCATCTTGTCTAACTCAGATCACTGAGTCCAGCATCTTGTCTAACTCAGATCACTGAGTCCAGCATCTTGTCTAACTCAGATCACTGAGTCCAGCATCTCTGTGAAGTTTTTTATTACTCAGTCTTGGTTCAATCTTTAAGCCAAGATGAATCAAGGCTCAGCTCCTCTTTAGGAAAATTACAAAAATGGAAAAGATAAATAATAACAACGAAGATAAACACTTTATTTAATAGAATGTTTCACGAAAAATAATAAATACTTAAACATGAATCTCAAATCCTATCTTAAAGAAAATGAAATAGAAAAATAAAACTTATCCAAAGCTATTATGTACAGATGGAAGTTGGTAAATGAACGTGTCGATGTTCTTGACTCGGAAGCTCTGAGTTACTCCTTGTTGTTAATGAATGGACGAGTGTCAACAACCACTCGGTCGACGGATGTTTCCAAAAACCACTCAGTTGACATATGTTTCTAAAACCAAGTAAGAAACTCTAGTAGTTAACCAAGGTATCAGGGACTCAGGTGTCGTCCATGGGTGAATCACAGTTGCCTGGGTTTTGGCTCTAGTTGAACCACAGTTGAAGGGGAACAGTTGGAGATTATGTCTCTGGTTCTCACTTGAGATAATCCCTGAAAACCACTCTGCTTTGTGCCAGATGACCCACGCTGGTCCAGAAGGCTGGAAAGAGATTACAAGACAATCACTCACCACTCTAATAATCAGTCTCAAAGTAGGCATAAGGCCTTTAAAAGAAATGGTGAGACTGAAACAATTTACTTTACAATAAGACAAGGCAGGGCAGAGCAGAATTAAGTTCCCAAAATCACGAGTGAAGCTCTTAATATAAACATAAAATAAGACAGAAGTAGTTGAGAAGACTTACAGTGGAGTCGGGAGTGGTCAGTCAAGTGACAATTCCCGTGGCTGAAGCCTCGCTCTTCACCTCTCACCGGGTGGAAAGAGGGGGGCGGGAGCTAGACACTCGCCGTACCTTAACAAGCAGACTACCACAACTATCACCATACAGACATTCACACTTTCATTACTCCTCTATGGACTTTTCCCTCACAATCTCCTCTCACTCAGATCACTGAGTGCAGCATCTTGTCTCACTCAGATCACTGAGTCCAGCATCTTTTCCACTGAGTTGCACACCTCACTGATACATTTCCTTAGTCTACACTTTTCTTACCGTCTTCTGCTCTCCTCTCAGCTTGTCCCTCAGTGCGTGGAGCGTAGAGGATAATAAGGAGGGGAAGATGTACATAAACCAAATAATCATCAACTGCATAAGATGATAATAAAAGCGTAATGATCACTTGTTGATACTGACGAGCATCCCACATATGGACAAGACAACAGCGGTAAAAATGAGAGTTGAAATGCAAAGTCTTATTTCCATTTCTGTTTTCTACATGTGGGATAACTTTCAGTATTAACTGGGCAATTTCAAACTCAGCAGAACGGTCTAAGATGACGGGGAATTTGAGGTAATCAGTCCCCTCAGTCTGGAGTCGATGTGTTTATTCCATCAAATTTGATTGACTGAACACATCGACTCCAGGCTGAGGGACTGATGACTTCAAACCCTTCCTCATCTTCCGCCGTTCTTCTCTAGTACTGGACTGAAGAAACCATTGGCTGGCGAAACGTTTCCTCAGTGGTGGACCTGACTTAACTCAGTGAAGACGTGTCTTGTGTGCTCTCTGTCAATCTGAAGAAGATGTCCTCTCTTGAGCTACTCTACCAGCAGCTGAAGGAAGAACTGAGGGTAGCTAAGCTTGAGATACAGCGACTGACTGAGGAAAACAAGAGGATTCGTAGTAATCCTCCTGTTGAGAATCCTCAAGCCAGGAAAGGAACCTGGACAGTGGCTAAAACGCATGGGACAAAGTTAAGGCTCAAGAGGACGGGTGGAGAGGTAGAAACAACGAAGACCCAGGAGAATGTTGTGGAAACATCGAACCCATTCTCCGTGCTACCCGATGAATGTGAGTCGACTTCTGGGAGCGTCACGACGAAAGACACAAAGGAAGGTAAAAACATTGTTGTTGTTGGGGACAGTCAGGTTAGGTACATGGATAGGGCTTTCTGTTTGATTGATAGGAGTAGGAGACAGAGGGTTTGCTTTCCTGGGGCTGGGATGGAGGATATTGTTAGCCGTCTGGACGACATCATGAGAGGTAATGGGAGCAATCCTATTATCTGTCTCAGTGCTGGAGGCAACGATGTTGGCAGACGTAGGAGTGAGGACCTGACTAGCAGGTTTAGGTCAGCAATAGACATAATTAGGAAGAAGGGTGGGAACCCTGTCATATGTGGTATTTTGCCAAGGAGAGGAGTTGGAAATGAATGGCTGTCCAGGGCAATTGGTGTCAATTGCTGGCTGGACAAATACTGTAAGGAAAATTCAGTAACATTCATTGACAACTGGGACCTCTTCTATGGCAGAAATGACATGTATGCCAGGGATGGGGTTCACTTATCCAGGTCTGGGGTGGGGCACTGGCAACTGCAGTGGAGGGAGCTGTTAGGGCTTTAAACTAGAAATAGTTAGTGGTATGGGTTTTGGGGGAAAACAGAGAAGTCCCAGTGTAGTAATATTATAAGTTGTAGGAGAACTAGTAATAGGCAGAATAAGGTGGATAGTGGAAAGCTAGTGACACTAGATGACAAGGACAGTAATAGGTATAGTGGAAAAACAGAGATGAGCAGGAAGGGTAAAGAGAAAGGAGGGTCTCTAAATATATATTACACCAATAGTCGTAGTGCTAGGAATAAGATGGACGAGTTGAGATTAGTTGCAAGTACGGGTAATATTGATGTTTTTGCAATAACTGAGACATGGTTTAATATGAAAAATCGGGACTTGCCTGCCGAATGTCACATTCAGGGTTTTAAATTGTTCCAAGTAGACAGAAGTATCGGGAAAGGGGTGGGGTGGCACTCTATGTCCGTGATCATTTAAATTGTTGCATAAAAACGGTATAAAGTCTGAATTAACACATACAGAGTCTGTCTGGATAGAATTTTCAGAGGGTGTGAAAAATTGATTTTAGGCGTGATTTACCGTCCTCCAAACTTAGATAGGGAACAAGGGAGACTACTTTGGGAGGAAATTGTTAAGGCCACAAGACACGATAACGTAGTAATTCTAGGGACTTTAACTTTAGTCAGATTGATTGGAATTTCATGACAGGGAATTTAGAATCTAACGACTTTTTAGAAGTAGTTCAGGATTGCTTTTTGAAGCAGTTTGTAACAGAACCTACAAGGGAAATAACCTACTTGACTTGGTTCTGGCAAGCAAGAAACCCTTGTTAATAATTTAGAAATTACAGAGGAACTCGGCTCAAGCGACCACAAGTCAATTACCTTTAGCATTGAATGGATGTATGATAGTAGGGATAATTCAGTAATGGTCCCAGATTTTCGCTTAGCAGATTATAATGGACTTAGAGAACACTTATCAACTGTGGACTGGGGTGAAGAAGAGAGGTATCAATATGACAGTTTTCTTAACACTATACAGGCTGCCCAAAGAACATTTATCCCATATAAAGAAATTAGATCAAGTAGAAATGACCCAAAATGGATGAATAATAGGCTCAAATATCTTTTAGGGCAGAAGAAAGGAATTTATAGGCGCATAAAAAGAGGTGAGGGTCATCTTATAAATCAGTATACTGACATTAAGAGGGACGTTAAAAGGGAATAAGAAAAGCTAAACGGGACTATGAAATTAAAGTTGCTAGGATTCAAAAACTAACCCAAAAGTTTTTCCAGGTTTATAGAACAAAAGTTAGGGATAAGATAGGTCCCTTAAAAATAACTTTGGGCATCTTACTGACAAGGAGAATGATATGTGCTCTATTTTTAATAATTATTTTCTCTCGGTTTTCACAGGAAGACATTAATAATATCCCAGTAATTAATTTTTACAGAGGCCCAGAAGAAGATAAATTATTTAATATCACAGTCACTAGCGAAATGATTATGAAACAGCTGGACCGACTGAAACAAAATAAATCGCCGGGTCCTGATGAGCTTTTGCAAGGGTTCTTAAGGAATGCAAATGGAACTCTGTGAACCAATATCTAACATTTTTAATTTATCTCTTCAAACAGGTGTAGTGTCTGATATGTGGAAGATGGCTAATGTAGTTCCTATTTTTAAAGCAGGGGACAAGTCACTACCGTCAAACTACCGCCCAATAAGCCTGACCTCAATTGTAGGCAAATTACTAGAGTCAATTATAGCTGATATTATTAGAAGCCATCTAGATAACCATAATTTGATTAATGATACCCAGCATGGATTCACGAGGGGCCGTTCCTGCCTATCTAATTTATTAACCTTCTTCAGTAAAGCTTTTGAGGCTGTTGATCACGATAAAGAATTCGATATTGTTTATTTAGACTTTAGTAAGGCTTTTGATAGAGTACCGCACCAGAGACTGTTAAAGAAAGTGGCAGCTCATGGCATTGGGGGAAAAGTGCTGTCATGGATCGAGTCATGGCTCACCAATAGGAAGCAGAGAGTGTGCATAAATGGGGTTAAATCCGAATGGGGACTTGTAACAAGTGGTGTTCCACAGGGATCAGTCTTAGGCCCATTGTTATTTATAATATATATCAATGACCTTGATGAGGGAATTACTAGTGATATGAGCAAATTCGCCGACGACACGAAGATAGGTAGGATAATTGATTCAAACATAGATGTCATAGAACTTCAGGAAGATTTAGACAAACTTAATTCGTGGTCAGAAAAGTGGCAGATGCAGTTCAATGTAGATAAATGCAAGGTTCTGAAGCTCGGGAGTGTCCATAACCCAAGCACTTATAAGTTAAATAACGTAGAACTTAGCCATACAGATTGCGAGAAGGACTTGGGGGGTGATGGTAAGCAGCAACCTTAAACCAAGACAGCAATGCCTAAGCGTACGTAATAAGGCAAATAGATTACTGGGATTTATATCAAGAAGTGTTAGCAACAGAAGTCCAGAGGTTATATTACAGCTTTATACATCATTAGTAAGGCCTCACCTAGATTACGCAGCTCAGTTCTGGTCTCCATATTACAGAATGGACATAAATTCGTTAGAAAACATTCAGCGAGAATGACTAAATTAATACATAGCATTAGAAATCTTCCTTACGAAGAAAGATTGAAGACCCTAAAATTACATTCACTTGTAAGACGTAGAATGAGGGGAGACATGATCGAGGTATACAAGTGGAAAATGGGTATTAACAAAGGGGATATAAATAAGGTCTTGAGGATATCTCTCCAAGAGAGAACCCGCAATAATGGATTCAAGTTAGATAAGTTTAGATTTAGAAAGGATATAGGAAAGTATTGGTTTGGAAATAGGGTAGTTGATGAGTGGAACAGTCTGCCTAGTAGGGTTATTGAAGCTAGGACCTTGGGTAGTTTCAAATTTAGGTTGGATAAATTCATGAGTGAGAGGGGTTGGATTTGAGTGGGACTCGCGCATGAGTGGGTAGAATTGTCAAAGCTTATTTCTTGGGTAGCTTTGAAAATTGGGTTGAGCAAATATTCTGTTAGTGGGATGGATTGTGAAGGACCTGCCTAGTATGGGCCAACAGGCCTGCTGCAGTGTTCCTCCTTTCTTATGTTCTTATGTTCTTATGTAAATATTCCCAAATGCTGCACCAGCGTCTCATCCTTCAACTTGTCGGGTTTCTAAACCTTTTACATCAGATCAAGAGTTCTTCACCATTATCAAGGCACCCACAGTCCTTGAAGGATGTGTCATGAAAAGCATCATTGACAGGGACCAGTAAAACAGAGGTGTTACGTTCGTGGGGAAGCCGTGAACGTAACACAGCGCCTGGGAATGGGAAAAGTTCGCTCCAGTTTCCTCTTTTCTGCTGAAGGTGTGTCACCTACGTAAGGTCATCAGCCTTCGCTAGCATCAGGGTAACTTCATAAAGAAATAAGAGTAAGCTGATTGCGGCTAGCTGAAAGAAAGATCTTTCAGGTGTACATCAAAGAAGTCACTCATCCAAGAATGATAACACTCTCGCGGACCAAGAAAAGGTGGAGGGTAGATGGAATGATTACATGGAGTGGTATTGACCGACCCTGTCGGTGATCGATCATCATCTTTCACTCTAAGAGCGTATCAAGCAGTTAGGTTATTTCCCCCAACTCAGCCACTGTTTTTAAATCCGGCAGTGGCCTGAGGATGGTGAAAGAGCCTTCTTCTTTTATATCCTTAACGGATACAGCTACATAGTCCACGATAGTCTTTAATTTAGATATAAGTAAGTAATTCTTCTCAGCAGATAGTCTCGGTGAGAACCTTCAAGAGCTCTGCTATCTGACTTTCTCATCCATTCAAAGGTACTTCTTTCTCAAAAACATTCCTCTTTCACCAACTCTTCGCTCTCCTCTACCTTTTCCATCTTCCTCCTTTTCCCCTCAACCTGTTTTCTGCCCTATCTACCTTCCTCTCTCCCACCCCTTCCTCTCTCCCACCCCTTCCACTCTTCCTCCAACCGAGGGCCTAATATAAGGACTTTCTCGGGTAACTGACACAAGACAAACCCAAAAATATTGTCGTTTACTTTGTCTGAAGGAAGATCCTCGCTTGAGGTAACAGGGTGTGTGTGTGTGTGTGTGTATGTTTGTATGAGTGTATGTGAAAAGACAAGGAAAGAGAAAACTCATGGATATAGAAAGAAGTGTCCATAGCAGTAGTGTGGAGGTGGATTGTGAGTGTGTGGATGAGATATACAGAAAAGGTAATTCTCACTTAAGTGGAAAATACAACAGAGCTAAAACGATCTGCATATTTAAGCCTTAATAAGTAACTTGATCAGTCTTTACGACAGATAAAACCGTATTGTATAACACAGAGGTGTAGAAGTATAAGGCAAAGGTATCGTGAAGGATATAAGGTTGATGTGTAGGGATAGAGAGCCCTGAGATGAGAGATAAAGTAGTACCCGAATGGGAGAGACAAGTCATAGAAACGTGAAGTGTGATTGATACTGTTACATTATAAAAGGCTGTACTGCAGCTGACCTATTGACACCTCCCTGTGTATCTCCTGTTACTGGATTAACACTTCCACTGTGCGGCACCGACACTAGATGACTCTCTCTACTATGTGGCACTAGTCACTGGACGAACCAAAAATCTGTTCTCTTGTTACTTTGAACTTCGACCGAAACGACACACCTGCCTCCTGACACTGCTAAAGGCACTTTAAATATCTGATACCATTCTACATCTTTTTAGTCATTACTTTCCAAATGGATGTCTTAAGGTAATTCTTAATGGGACGGAGTTTGAAAGTCACTCAAAAGCTGTCAGTGTACGGCAAGTATCGTGCTTGAAGCCTTAGTATAAGTTTATACTAGTGACCTCCAGGGCGTCATCCATGAATACCAGGTGTATGCAGACGACCTCACTCATTTATGTACTCAGGAGAGGAGATAATTACTGAGGTACATTAGACACTGCTTTGCCTTTCCATCTGCGTGGAGCAAGCAAGTGTAGGTTAAATAAGGTCTTGAGGATATCTCTCCAAGAGAGAACCCGCAATAATGGATTCAAAATGATAAGTTTAGATTTAGAAAGGATATAGGAAAATATTGGTTTGGAAATAGGGTAGTTGATGAGTGAACAGTCTGCCTAGTAGGTCATTGAAGCAGACCTGGGTAGTTTCAAATTTAGGTTGGATAAATTCATGAGGAAGGTTGGATTTGAGTGGGGCTCACTTGAGTTAATAGAATCTTCAAAGCTTATTTCTTGGGTAGAATTGAAAATTAGGTTGGCAATTATTCTGTTAGTGGATGGATTTGAAGGACCTGCCTAGTATGGGCCAACAGGCCTGCTGCAGTGTTCCTCCTTTCTTATGTTCTTATGTTCTTATGAAGACACAGATGGCGTTCTCTAGGCAGACGTAGACACTACATCTGGGATGGGAACGAGTGAACGTGAGCTATCGTTCAAAGCTTAAAGCCGGACGTGTGACGGCACTTGCATCTATAAGCTTCACTTCTCGTTACTGTTTTCTCTAAATTCTACTTTCTCTTTAGTGCCACTGAAGAAAAGTTCTAAATTCTACTTTCTCTTTAGTGCCACTGAAGAAAAGTTTCAGGCAATTTGACTTCTTGTTTGATAAAACTTCAAGTTTAATATGTTTGTATTTATTGGTTTACGTGCTTTGGAAATTATTATTTATTAATAGATTAATTTTGCTTGCCACTGGATAAAGGATCTTTTTCATTATAATTCCGCTAGTGTTGATATCAATCGGCTCGTAGTGAATAAATATTGCGTGCCATCGCAATCAAATTATCATGTCGCTCTATTTTACATTCGGATTTTATGATTCATATTTATAAGTCTGGCACTGGTGGTTGTTCTAGTTGATTGAGTTGTACTGTGTTGGCGCTGGAGTCAGTGTGTTAAGAGTGCCGCTCATTTCCTCACTGAGGTAAAAGTAAGATATGGAAGGACTCACGAACAAAGTGAACAACTCAACAGTCTCACTACGTCTTCCTTCCTAAGAAAAGTCATTAATGAGACTACAGACACTGAGGAATGTGGTGGGACGGGACGAGGTGGGACGGGACGGGGGGCGGTGGGACGGGACGAGGTGGGACGGGAGGTAGACGGGAGGTAGACGGATGCTGCAGAGTGAAGATCAAATCTGTCGTCTTAATGACATTCTGTGACTCTTGTTTCCCTGTGTTCTCGTAGTGTATGTCCGCGTATATGAGGGGAAGACGGGAGAATTGAATTTAAATACATTTGCATATGTATGTCAATGTGGGTGGAATTGATCAATAACAACACTGCGACTAGCCAAGGACTCGAACCCATGTTATTTTTGGCCCGCCTCATGGTGAGCGAAAACAACATGACGCTCTAACCCACAAGACCACCAAATCGTACAAGAATCACGCACCCAGCAGAGCTAGGTGTTTTACCGTGATCCGAGGACATACGGTGGTGTGGGTGCCTCTGAGCTAATTTCATTCTATTCCCCGTTTGGTGTACTAGCCTCAACAAGCAGTATTTTATGTTATTGTAACCACGAACAAGTGGTATTGATCAATAACAACACTGCGACTAGCCAAGCGTCATGTGGTTTTCGCTCACCATGAGGCGGGCCAAAACAACATGGGTTCGAGTCCTTGGCTAGTCACATAGAAGATACTAGAGATCCACGGGCTGCCCATTCTTCTTGCAGGACGTCTGTGTTACGATCCAGAGGGTGAATATTTGCTTCTTCTCTCCCGTATCCGAGTAGATTGATAACCTTCCCAAACTAATTTAAATGTTGGCACTTGTGATATATGTGTGTATTTGGTATGCAATCCTCATCAAAAATACTCAAAGGACCTCCTTAAGTTTAATCATTTAATTCTGTTCTCTAAGGATGCGGTGTCTGTGTGAATAAAAAGCATGGGAGACTAATGTAATTTAACACCTGGGATGTGGTAAACTAACAAGAGAATGATTACATTCGAGTAATGATGTGAAACCCTGAAAGTCCAGCATCTGTTGTTTTTGTTACGTGGTTACTGAGTGTTATCAAACAATACTGTTGTGGTGTTAGGTGTCTCAGTCAGGGAGGGCCTGGGAGATAGCTTCGTTGCAGAAGATTGACGCTCTTGTAAAATACAGCAGAAACATTGCAGACAGGGAAGGTCATGATGCATAACTGAAGGGCTGAGGGCTGACAGATGGTCATTACTAGTGACAGGTGAGGAGATGGTAGCCTCGTCATGGTAGTGAATTCACCTTCTCCTCACCTTCCATGTCTCGGTCAACACAACTCCGAGTGACCACCAGAGGAGTGTGTGTACTGACAAACCGTTCTTGTATATCTTTGAGGTTTTGAACTGCAGTTCCTGGGCCTCGACTCTTCACAACCATCCCACCAGTATTTTGTTTTACTAGACAATCTTTAGTCTTACAAATGGCGTTATCAAGTCTCCATTTTAGACCGGAGCGTCTCCTGGGTAATATCTAATCACGAGAAAATTGGGGAACACCAGAAGACAGGTCAGGTGAGGAGGCGAGAAGAAACACGTCAGTAGTTGGCTAACAGAAAGAAGAAGGAAAAATACGAGTGCTATTAAAATATATATTTCTAATGGAAAAATATCACTGGCGATTTTTCTCTTTCTCTCTCGCCATCTCTGTTTCTGTCTTCAACTGTCTCACTTTCTGTACCTCTTTCACCCCTCTTTGACTCTGTCTCCCCATCTCTCTCTCTACGAGCTCTAATTAAGAACATTACCTTTCTGATTGCAGAATTAATCAAGGGTAATATTCAACAGTAAGGTAGATCACATCCAGTTGCTTTACGTGTAATATATATATATATATATATATATATATATATATATATATATATATATATACACGAGGTGCGAGAGATACATGTCCAGTACACACTGTTACATGCCTGTCATCCAGCTCCTCAGAGCTGGGGCGTGTGCCCAAAATACAGCATGCATTACCCCTCTGAACAGCAGCGCTGAGTCGCTGGAACAGAAAGCTAGCTGCCCTGGGATCCCTAGTTACCCTGTTGAGTCTTTTGCCCAGCTCCTTGAGGAACTTAGATGCACTCTTACCCCATGAGCCAAGGGTATATATATATATATATATATATATATATATATATATATAAGGCAAAATAAATTTTTAACAACACATCCATTCAGGTCCATTTAGGTGAATTACGTGGCAGTGCCACGTCAATCATTCAAGTGAATTAGGTGGCAGTACCACGTCGATCATTCAAGTGAATTAGGTGGCAGTGCCACGTCAATCATTCAAGTGAATTACGTGGCAGTGCCACGTCAATCATTCAAGTGAATTACGTGGCAGTGCCATGTCAATCATGCATCTATATCCAATCATAATATCACAGGCAGTACCCATTGCTGAAGAATTTCAGGCGAAATAGTGAATGATTGTTAATGAACATAGGTCGTATTTTCCCTGTTAGTTTAGAGAGAGAGAGAGAGAGAGAGGAAGAGGTAAAACGCCAATCTAAATAAAAATTCTCTCCCATGAATAAATTAAGACGTGATACTTGCCGTAAGACTGAGAATCAATAAGTGGATTTTTTTTATACGAACCCTGATTGATGGCGGTTGCTGCAGCACCCTCTCTCACACACTCACTCACACTCTCATACTCACACTCTCACACACTCTTACTCTTACACTCACACTTTCACATACACTCGTGCTCTCAAACTCACACTCACTCATATTCTTTTACTCACACTCACACTCTCTTCACACACACACACGCACACACACGCACACACACACACACACACACACACACAGACACACACACGTTATCATAAGCTGCCCGCGGCCGCCCAATATTTATGAATGGACGAGTGAAAAGTAAACAGTGGACTGGAAGCAGCAATTTAGAGGAAGGCACCTCTGACTCTCACAGCTGCCCTCACCTCTGACCCTCACAACTGCCCTCACCTCTGACTCTCACAGCTGCCCTCACCTCTGACCCTCACACTGCCCTCACCTCTGACTCTCACAGCTGCCCTCACCTCTGACCCTCACAACTGCCCTCACCTCTGACTCTCACAGCTGCCCTCACCTCTGACCCTCACAACTGCCCTCACCTCTGACTCTCACAGCTGCCCTCACCTCTGACTCTCACAGCTGCCCTCACCTCTGACTCTCACAGCTGCCCTCACCACTGACCCTCACAACTGCCCTCACCTCTGACTCTCACAGCTGCCCTCACCTCTGACCCTCACAACTGCCCTCACCTCTGACTCTCACAGCTGCCCTCACCTCTGACTCTCACAGCTGCCCTCACCTCTGACTCTCACAGCTGCCCTCACCTCTGACTCTCACAGCTGCCCTCACCTCTGACTCTCACAGCTGCCCTCACCTCTGACTCTCACATCTGCCCTCACCTCTGACTCTCACAGCTGCCCTCACCTCTGACTCTCACAGCTGCCCTCACCTCTGACTCTCACAGCTGCCCTCACATCTGACTCTCACAGCTGCCCTCACCTCTGACTCTCACAGCTGCCCTCACCTCTGACTCTCACAGCTGCCCTCACCTCTGACTCTCACAGCTGCCCTCACCTCTGACTCTCACAGGTGCCCTCACCTCTGACTCTCACAGCTGCCCTCACCTCTGACTCTCACAACTGCCCTCACCTCTGACTCTCACAGCTGCCCTCACCTCTGACTCACAGCTGCCCTCACCTCTGACTCTCACAGCTGCCCTCACCTCTGACTCTCACAACTGCTCTCACCTCTGACTCTCACAGCTGCCCTCACCTCTGACTCTCACAGCTGCCCTCACCTCTGACTCTCACAGCTGCCCTCACCTCTGACTCTCACAACTGCTCTCACCTCTGACTCTCACAGCTGCCCTCACCTCTGACTCTCACAGCTGCCCTCACCTCTGACTCTCACAGCTGCCCTCACCTCTGACTCCACAACTGCCTTCACCTCTGACTCTCACAGCTGCCCTCACCTCTGACTCTCACAGCTGCCCTCACCTCTGTCTCTCACAGCTGCCCTCACCTCTGACTCTCACAGCTGCCCTCACCTCTGACTCACACAGCTGCCCTCACCTCTGACTCTCACAGCTGCCCTCACCTCTGACTCTCACAACTGCCCTCACCTCTGTCTCTCACAGCTGCCCTCACCTCTGACTCTCACAGCTGCCCTCACCTCTGACTCTCACAGCTGCCCTCACCTCTGACTCTCACAACTGCCCTCACCTCTGACCCTCACAACTGCCCTCACCTCTGACCCTCACAACTGCCCTCACCTCTGACTCTCACAACTGCCCTCACCTCTGACCCTCACAACTGCCCTCACCTCTGACTCTACAACTGCCCTCACCTCTGACTCTCACAGCTGCCCTCACCTCTGACTCTCACAGCTGCCCTCACCTCTGACTCTCACAACTGCTCTCACCTCTGACCTCACAACTGCCCTCACCTCTGACCTCACAACTGCTCTCACCTCTGACTCTCACAACTGCCCTCACCTCTGACTCTCACAGCTGCCCTCACCTCTGACTCTCACAGCTGCCCTCACCTCTGACTCTCACAACTGCTCTCACCTCTGACCCTCACAACTGCCCTCACCTCTGACCCTCACAACTGCTCTCACCTCTGACTCTCACAACTGCCCTCACCTCTGACTCTCACACTGCCCTCACCTCTGACCTCACAACTGCCCTCACCTCTGACTCTCACAACTGCCCTCACCTCTGACTCTCACAACTGCCCTCACCTCTGACTCTCACAACTGCTCTCACCTCTGACTCTCACAACTGCCCTCACCTCTGACTCTCACAACTGCCCTCACCTCTGACTCTCACAACTGCCCTCACCTCTGACTCTCACAACTGCCCTCACCTCTGACTCTCACAGCTGCCCTCACCTCTGACCCTCACAACTGCCCTCACCTCTGACTCTCACAACTGCCCTCACCTCTGACTCTCACAACTGCCCTCACCTCTGACTCTCACAACTGCCCTCACCTCTGACTCTCACAACTGCTCTCACCTCTGACTCTCACAACTGCCCTCACCTCTGACTCTCACAACTGCCCTCACCTCTGACCCTCACAACTGCCCTCACCTCTGACCCTCACAACTGCCCTCACCTCTGACCCTCACAACTGCCATCACCTCTGACCCTCACAACTGCTCTCACCTCTGACTCTCACAGCTGCCCTCACCTCTGACTCTCACAGCTGCCCTCTGTACACACCCCTCCTATTCTCCTCAGAAGAATCCACTTCAAGACCACTCATTGTTAATCTTAAATGACGTACGGTTTATGATGGCAGCAGTTTAACATATGCAGAGTCTGCTGTAAGTATATTGTAGTGTTCCTTTTATTGTATAATGTCTGTGTGTGTGTGTGTTTGTGTGTACTCGCTTATTTGTGGTTGTAGGGGTCGACTCACAGGTCCAGAGCTCGTCTCTTCCCTGGTCATTACTAGGTCCACTCTCGCCCTGCTCCATGACCTTTATCATCCCTCTTCTTAAAGCTATGTATGGATCCTGCCTCCACTACATCATTTTCAGACTATTCCACTTCTTGTATGTGTGTATGTGTGTGTGTGTGTGTGTGTGTGTGTGTGATATGATGTGTTCTCAGGGAATGAGGAACACAATTAGTGTAGAACACATCAGTATTGTCACAGATGATATACATTCCTGGAAAGTTGATGAGTAAGACGCATGTGAAACATTCAGGTATCGTTATTATCGAAACTTTTCGTCTCCGCAGCAGCCTTCTTCATTGGAATACGGACGTCACCTCCTCCGCTTCCTGAGGGTCATGCAAAACTGATCGAAAAATAGTTTACAGATCTGGTGACCATGTTTATCTGGCTCTGTACTCTACGGACGTCTGGCTTTACGTTTCACTTACTAAACACGAAATAATAATAATTCACCTTTAATAAAAAAAAGGAAGATTATTTTTTTTGCCTTTGTTAACAACTTTCACGAATTTCCTAAGCTACCCGTGCCTAATTACCTTTGTAAGTACTGATACTTTTGTTGCCGAAGGGTCATTAGAGATGCTGTAATGACTTCCATGTTAACTCCCTCAAGCCCCGTAATGCTTGCTGAAAACATCATCAGTTGCGAACTTTGGACGTATCTCGTTCACGGAATTATGTTATTTGTTAACAAAATGCACCTCTCATCTTTTTGCTTTTTGCTTCTTCACAAACATCACTCTTCCCTCCCTCTCCTTTGATTATTCCCCAGCAAACATTACACTACCATTTTGCTTTCCCTGGTGACGCCTTGTGTTGAATGGACCCTCCCTCATCTTGTCTATTCTTGGTCCTCCAGCATCATTCTACCTTGCCTCTCCTTCATCTCCCCTTCTTTACCCACTACTCTCTGTCCACTGCATCACCTGCCCCCTCCTCTGTGGCGTCTTGGAGGGTAATACAATCCCTCTACCCCGACAGCATCATCACCGACACCCATATTTACCAGCAATGTGAATAGAGTCATATATTACCCCTGTGAGGAGGGTATGAGTGAGCCTTCAAGGCAGAGAGAGTATCTTAAGTAGCTGCACCTCCCCTTGTGAGTGATGCCACGAGTGCAGCCTCCCTCTTCCCCTCTCTCATCTCCCCTCACTCATATCATACACTCCCACACGATAAATGTCACCTGCGTAAGGAACACCCACGCACTTGGGGAAGGAATTTAACCATGAACAAAATAGCTGCAGATACACATGATTATTTTTATCGATTGAGTTCATGACTTGATGAATTTTTCATTAAACATTAAAAACCGTTAATGACTATGAATAGTTATAAATTAATAAATAATGAAGGAGTTAGAAGCTACGATAAACTGCTTAAATTAAAGATGAACCCCTCGCAGTAAGATATCGTGAAACATATAAGTGTGTTTTCCATGAAATACGAACTCATATGCATATATATATATATATATATATATATATATATATATATATATATATATATATATATATATATATATATATATATATTACATATAAACAAACTATGGACTTCACAATTTCTCTCTCTGTTTTTCTCTGAATTTTTTATGCACGTTCATTTCTGCTTTTTGCCATTTCTATTACATAACCTCTCCATTTAATTACTGGGAAAAATACTTCTACTGTATGTTGCTGTATGAACTTATTGTGTGTGCATTTTTTTTATTTGATTTGTCTGAAGATTTGTCTACGAGCGTGTGCGTGTAAAGGACCCATTGCACTTTGCAATACAATAAATCAGAATTAGAATGAAACACTACCACTAAAGAACTAACCCGCTCTCCCCTTTCCCCTGGGTCCACCCCTTAATTAATACACCTGTCAACAGCTGTCAAAACAGCAATATTGTATTGACTGAATAATGGTATGGGGATACGGACGTATATAAAAAGACAATTATGAAGTTCAGGACGTTTATGTAATCCTTAATTATCTCTGTATTATGACTGAAGAAGACGCTCCTGGCGAGACGTTTCATCTAATAAATTTCCTGAACTGTAAATTTTTTTTTACTGTTTCACGATTTTAAAATACAATTTTGACACAATTCAGTGCCACATGTACACATCTGGACACACAATTCAGTGTCACATATACAGATTCATCTGCTTAGTGCCATCTCTGTATTGCCACACCCATAATGCCATCTGTTTAGAGCCACATGTTAAATACCTACCATTTAAATCTACCATAAACCTCTGTTTAATTCCCATTGGAGCTTCGTGATAATTTTTTTAACACAACGACCGTCTCCCATAGATAAATGAAAGGTTTTCTTCTAATAACGTTAAGTAATTTATACAGGAGAAGGTGTTACAAGCCCCTTGTTCCTCTCGGCCTATTAGTCGCCTCTTAGGACACGCATGGCTTACGGAGGAAGGATTCTTTTCCCTTACCCATGTAATTTTTTTTATGTATCGTATATTTTTCACTCTTAATGTGTATATTCGTTAACTTCGTCGGAATATCTTTTAGAAAGATAACTAATTCATAGATGTTTTAGGGAAGGTGGAAAATGTCCATCCAGAGTGGCACTTTTGCTCCCCCCAGTAGTGTTTTATCACCCCACTGGGAGGATATCATCCACTGAGCTCAGATGCTTCTGACTACCACTGAGCTCAGATGATGCGTCAGACTACCACTGAGCTCAGATGTTTCAGACTACCACTGAGCTCAGATGCTTCAGACTACCAGTGAGCTCAGATGCTTCAGACTACCACTGAGCTCAGATGCTTCAGACTACCACTGAGCTCAGATGCTTCAGACTACCAGTGAGCTCAGATGTTTCAGACTACCACTGAGCTCAGATGCTTCAGACTACCACTGAGCTCAGATGTTTCAGACTACCACTGAGCTCAGATGCTTCAGACTACCACTGAGCTCAGATGCTTCAGACAACCACTGAGCTCAGATGCTTCAGACAACCACTGAGCTCAGATGCTTCAGACAACCACTAAGCTCAGATGTTTCAGACAACCACTGAGCTCAGATGTTTCAGACTACCACTGAGCTCAGATGCTTCAGACAACCACTGAGCTCAGATGCTTCTGACTACCACTGAGCTCAGATGCTTCAGACAACCACTGAGCTCAGATGCTTCAGACAACCACTGAGCTCAGATGCTTAAGACTACCACTGAGCTCAGATGCTTCAGACAACCACTGAGCTCAGATGCTTCAGACAACCACTGAGCTCAGATGCTTCAGACAACCACTGAGCTCAGATGTTTCAGACAACCACTGAGCTCAGATGTTTCAGACAACCACTGAGCTCAGATGTTTCAGACTACCACTGAGCTCAGATGCTTCAGACAACCACTGAGCTCAGATGCTTCAGACTACCACTGAGCTCAGATGCTTCAGACTACCACTGAGCTCAGATGCTTCAGACAACCACTGAGCTCAGATGCTTCAGACTACCACTGAGCTCAGATGATTCAGACTACCACTGAGCTCAGATGCTTCAGACAACCACTGAGCTCAGATGCTTCAGACAACCACTGAGCTCAGATGATTCAGACTACCACTGAGCCCAGAAGCTCGAGTGAGTTTTAATGACACTCTGGCAGGTGAGACAATAAAAAAAGAAAAGAAAAAAAAGCAACTGAAGGTTTTCCAGGTCTATTACAATATTGCAATATTAGTTACGAGAGCTATGGCAAATCCGATTACTCGGCCTGTTATTCTATGGGAATCTGCTCTCATAACCAATAATGCAATACCGTAATAGAATAATAAAGGGTTTTTTGTCCGAGGTAAAAAAATACAGACACAATAGATCAAATATATATATATTTTCTACTAGTAAAATATTATATAAATAGTACAATAATCTGTACAATAAAATATAAAGCATGAGTATGATCTTTGTACATAAGCGTATTATAATTTGTACTAAGGTATAACAAAACACATTGTTAAGTCTCACGACTAACCAGTCAAGTCACAGACATTCTAATATTACAAGACCTGACAAACTGTCACACGACATAACCATAAACTATCATTTCTTAGTGTCACGATACACAAAGTTATGACACTCACTTCTCTTTCCGTGCCACAAGGCACCCTTGTCTCTGTGTTATAACCCACCTACTCTCCGTGTCACAAGACACCCTTGTCTCTGAAATTATAACACACTTTCTCAACCGTGTCACACACACACGACACCCTTGTCCGTGTCACTAGACACACCGTCTCTCCGTGTCACAAGACACCCTGTTCTCCGTGTTATAACTCTCCTTCTCATCCGTGTCACAAGACACCCTTTTCTACGAGTTATAACACTCATTCTCGTCCGTGTCACAAGACACCCTTTTCTCTGTGTCAAACTCTCTGTCACAGTGACACCCGTCGTAAGGCCATACTGTCCAGCAGGCCAGATGAAGCCAGACCAGCAGGTAAGTCGATGTAAGGCCAGCAGAAACCAAGTCGATGTGAGGCCAGCAGTAAACTAAGTCCAGTCGTTGTGCCAGCAGGAAACTAAGTCCAGCTGGAGTAACTTAGTGAGGCAGTCAGGTAACTCTGAGGCCGTCAAACTGTGGACTCAGTGAAGCCGTAGTGAATACTGGAAACTGAGTAGTAAGCAAGCTGTAATACCACTACTCAGTGCAGTCGTGTATCATACTACAGGATAGTAGTAAGGCTAGATACCACGCTGCTCAGTCGTCGTGGATCATACTGCTTTATGTCAGGTTCCACCCCCTGACATAAACTATGGTGACGTCACACCGGGCGCTGCAGCCCAGTAATACTGGACGTGCAGTGCCCAAATGGTCCGTCAACCATTCAACCCAATTATGTTGTTCAGGGGTTCGCAACACCCCCACCACAAGATAACCGGTAGCATATAAAAACATGGACAACAACCTCCGGACAAAACCTCCGGACAGGCCACTCATATATTACAATATTGCAATATTAGTTACGAGAGCTATGGCAAATCCGATTACTCGGCCTGTTATTCTATGGGAATCTGCTCTCATAACCAATAATGCAATACCGTAATAGAATAATAAAGGGTTTTTGTCCGAGGTAAAAATACAGACACAATAGATCAAATATATATATATTTTCTACTAGTAAAATATTATATAAATAGTACAATAATCTGTACAATAAAATATAAAGCATGAGTATGATCTTTGTACATAAGCGTATTATAATTTGTACTAAGGTATAACAAAACACATTGTTAAGTCTCACGACTAACCAGTCAAGTCACACGACATTCTAATATTACAAGACCTGACAAACTGTCACACGACATAACCATAAAGTATCATTTCTTAGTGTCACGATACACAAAGTTATGACACTCACTTCTCTTTCCGTGCCACAAGGCACCCTTGTCTCTGTGTTATAACCCACCTACTCCGTGTCACAAGACACCCTTGTCTCTGAAATTATAACACACTTTCTCAACCGTGTCACACACACACGACACCCTTGTCCGTGTCACTAGACACACCGTCTCTCCAGTGTCACAAGACACCCTGTTCTCCGTGTTATAACTCTCCTTCTCATCCGTGTCACAAGACACCCTTTTCTACGAGTTATAACACTCATTCTCGTCCGTGTCACAAGACACCCTTTTCTCTGTGTCCAGCTGGAGTAACTTAGTGAGGCAGTCAGGTAACTCTGAGGCCGTCAAACTGTGGACTCAGTGAAGCCGTAGTGAATACTGGAAACTGAGTAGTAAGCAAGCTGTAATACCACTACTCAGTGCAGTCGTGTATCATACTACAGGATAGTAGTAAGGCTAGATACCACGCTGCTCAGTCGTCGTGGATCATACTGCTTTATGTCAGGTTCCACCCCCTGACATAAACTATGGTGACGTCACACCGGGCGCTGCAGCCCAGTAATACTGGACGTGCAGTGCCCAAATGGTCCGTCAACCATTCAACCCAATTATGTTGTTCAGGGGTTCGCAACAAGGTCTTTTGAGACAAAATGGAGAAACAAGACATAATTTTTCCAGGGAAGAAAAGGGGTGTTGAGAGAAAGTAAGGGGGTGATAAAAGGGTGTTGAGGAAAGAAAGTAAGGTGGTGATAAAAGGGGTGTTGAGGAGAGATAGTAAGGGGTGATAAAAGGGATGTTGAGGAGAGAAAGTAAGGGGTGATAAAAGGGTGTTGAGGATAGAAAGTAAGGTGGTGATAAAAGGGGTATTGATGAGAGAAAGTAAGTGGTGATAAAAGGGTGTTGATGAGAGAAAGTAAGGGGTGATAAAAGGGGTGTTGAGGAGAGAATGAAAGGGGTGATAAAAGGGGTGTTGAGGAGAGAAAGTAAGGGAGTGATAAAAGGGGTGTTGAGGAGAGAAAGTAAGGGGGTGATAAAAGGGGTGTTGAGGAGAGAAAGTAAGGGTGAAAAAGGGGTGTTGAGGAGAGAAAGTAAGGGGGTGATAAAAGGGGTGTTGAGGAGAGAGAGAAAGTAAGGGGGTGATAAAAGGGGTGTTGAGGAGAGAAAGTAAAGGGGTGATAAAAGGGGTGTTGAGGGGAGAATGTAAGGGGGTGATAAAAGGGGTGTTGAGGGGAGAAAGGGGGAGATGAAAAGGGTATTGAGTAGAGAAAGTAAAGGGGTGTTGAGAGAAAGTAAGGGGGTGATAAAGGGGTGTTGAGGAGAGAAAGTAAGGGTGTGATAAAAGGGGTGTTGAGGGGAGAGAGTAAGAGGGTGGAAAATGCGCGATGTGGGGAGGGAAAAAAAGGGGGAAGGCGTTTTGGATGTTGAGGGGTGGGAAGAAAAGGGTGAGAGAGGGGAGTTGAGGGGAAAGGGAAAAGATCGAAAAAGGGCTGGTGTACTCCTGCCATTAATCAATATCTTTATCGCCAGTTGCTGAAAATAATGAGAGGTTGCATGTTGGTTATGTTGCATGTTGGTTAGTGTTGCATGTTGATCTTACAGTGTTACATCTATGGTGTGCTTGTTGATGTTACAGTATTGCAAGTTGATCTACAGTGTTGCATGTTGATCTGTAGTGTTGCATGTTGATCTGTAGTGTTGCATGTTGATCTGTAGTGTTACATGTTGATCTGTTCTATTGCATGTTGATCTGTAGTGTTGCATGTTGATCTGTAGTGTTGCATGTTGATCTGTAGTGTTGCATGTTGATCTGTTCTATTGCATGTTGATCTGTAGTGTTGCATGTTGATCTGTAGTGTTGCATGTTGATCTGTAGTGTTGCATGTTGATCTGTAGTGTTGCATGTTGATCTGTAGTGTTGCATGTTGATCTTTTCTATTGCATGTTGATCTGCAGTGTTGCATGTTGATCTGTAGTGTTGCATGTTGATCTGTAGTGTTACATGTTGATATGTAGTGTTGCATGTTGATCTGTAGTGTTGCATGTTGATCTGAAGTGTTGCATGATGAACGGTAGTGTTGCATGTTGATCTGTAGTGTTGCATGTTGATCTGTAGTGCTGCATGTTGATCTGTAGTGCTGCATGTTGATCTGTAGTGTTGCATGTTGATCTGTAGTGTTGCATGTTGATCTGTAGTGTTGCATGTTGATCTGTAGTGTTGCATGTTGATCTGTAGTGTTGCATGTTGATCTGTAGTGTTGCATGTTTGTCTTGCATCCCCTTCCTAGAAGTCACCACCAGCATACATGCAAGGAGAAAGGGAGGAGGTACAGGGATGGGGGTTATGGGATTGGTGAGCGGGGTGAGGGAGGGTGGAGAGAGAGTAAGGGCTTATGGGGGAGATGGTAGTTCAGAAGGGGATTTGGGGTAGGGAGGGAGTGAAAGCTTTTGGGGGATGTTATTCATATTTTAGAGGAGGACAATCTGTACATGTGATGGTGTGTCGTAGACTTAAAAAGAGCTGGACTGAACCGTGAACCCTGATAGAACTGCAATCCTGTTAATGCATTTGAGCCACGGGGTGTGTGTGTGTGTGTGTGTGTGTGTGTGTATGTGCATGTGTATATATATATATATATATATATATATATATATATATATATATATATATATATATATATATATATATATATGTGTGTGTGTGTGTGTGTGTATGTATGTATGTGTGGGTGTGTGAATGTGTGTGTGTGTGTAAGGGAAGAGTAGGATGGGGATGGAGAGGTGGAAAGAGGCAAGGCGTAAGAGAAGAGTTGTGGCCAGATGAAAAGACGCGGTGGGAGAGAAAATAGGCTCAGTGGAGGGTGAAAAGGCGCTTTTGCACCACCGAAGGGAGGCTCAAAGAGAGGATGAAATAGCAAAGAGATAGTGAAGAGGTAGAAGCTTTTCTGTAGGGTGATCAGACCATCTCACATCCCCCTTTCTAACACGCCTCTCTTCCCTGTTGCAGTTCTCGTGTAAAGATACCAATAGTAGGGACAGCCTTTTCAATGGCACTTGTCACCTATCCCCAGCATCGCTCACCACCTTGTAACAGACAGCCTCCCGTGTGCATTGTTACCTTGCTCATATCTTCACCAACTTCCCACCACCATCACTACCACCACCACTACCATTACCACCACCACCACAACCATTACCACAACCACTACCACCACCACCACCACCACCACCACCACCACCACCACCAGCACCAGCACCTTGCCCCTCGCATCAAGCATGAACAAGCCTAACACCAGATACACAGCTGATCTATTTATCCCACACTACAAGTAAGCTATCTTGTAAAGGTCCTCTATCTAGTGAGATTAAAAAATTGCAACCAAAACTGAATAGCACTTGAAAAGGCCGTCACAGTCCGTGGTGTTCAATTTTACATGCATTCCTTCAATTGCATTTGCTAAAAAATCACACTATATGCAATATCTTTATAAGAGTTCTTACGAGACCAGACAAGAAGTATAGACTCGAGGGGTGAAGGGGCATATGCTGCGGACCTCGTTCAATAAGGTTTAGGGGTGAGCATAGCAATTGCAATATCTCCAGAGGCTCACGTCAACCTAGCAACCTCTGCAACCAACTCTCTGTTTTAAATCAGCTATCAGCTTCAGCGAAGACGTTTGATAATTCAGCAGCATCAGAGGCACAACAGGTGTAGGGTGGTGGAAGGGGGACCCACAGCAGCAAAACCAGACTGTCAGGCGATAACTAAATGGATGTTGAAGATACGGTGCTTGTCGAAATCTCCCACTTTGGTGGTTTTCTCGATGTTTTATCAGTGGTGGACATCGTTATCAAGTTGTAAATGTTTTATTAGTGGTGGAAGCTGTTATTAATCTGTAACTGTTTTATCAGTGGTGGAAGTTGTCATGAATCTGTAAGAACTGTTCATCCTTTCCACACACTGGAGTTGCTATGTCACTCTTACTTGCCTTGCTTTAGTTTCTGCTAATTTTCTTCTTTTTTTTCCTTACTGTTCTAGTTATTGTTCACACTCATGTTCACACTTGATTTTTTTAAATATTTTTTTGGATTTTTTTTTAAAGATTGTATTAGGCATTTATTTTTGGCTGGTATATATATATACAAGGAGGGAACTGCATTAAGATATTTTCTGGCATGAGCGTAAGTTTGTAATTTTTTTATGGCTGTCCTCTTGAGAAATGAATGTAAATTATTATGATTAAGGTCTCAGCCGGAAGTCCCAGCCTGGAAGTGACCAGATGTAAGCTTCCAACCTGAAGTTCCAAACCGAAAGTTCCCACACAGAAGTTCTCAAGTAGAAAAGTTCCCACACAGAAATTTAAGAAACATTTTGAAACGTATTTTATATTACAGGAAAATTGTTATGTACCGGAGGATGCAGTCAGTGTGACGTAACAATTGATGATAAGAGTAACTAGAGAGGGAAAAGATATCATGAAAACAAATATATTTCATGAAATTTCCCCAAAATTTCACAGAAAAACAAATATCGACACCAATTCCGGTCAGGGTTTACCAAATACGCGAGAAAAGCCACTTAAGGGATTTTACCACAGAGTATATATATATATATATATATATATATATATATATATATATATATATATAATCTAAATCTAATGTTCTCAACCTTGTGCTTCTTCTCCTCCACCTGCTCCTTCTCCATTTCCTGCTCCTCCTCCTTCTCTACCTCCTGCTCCTCCTCCACCTCCTGCTCCTCCTCCACCTCCTGCTCCTCCTCCACCTCCTGCTCCTCCTCCACCTCCTGCTCCTCCACCTCCTGCTCCTCCTCTACCTCCTGATCCTCCTCCACCTCCTGCTCCTCCTCCACCTCCTGCTCCTCCTCCACCTCCTGCTCCTCCTCCACCTCCTGCTCCTCCTCTACCTCCTGCTTCTCCTCCACCTCCTGCTCCTCCTCCACCTCCTGCTCCTCCTCCACCTCCTGCTCCTCCTCTACCTCCTGCTCCTCCTCCACCTCCTGCTCCTCCTCCACCTCCTGCTCCTCCTCCACCTCCTGCTCCTCCTCCACCTCCTGCTCCTCCTCCACCTCCTGCTCCTCCTCTACCCACTGCTTCTCCGTATTCTTCCTCTTATCACCCGTCTCATTAGAGTAACCTTCAAGCATGCTAATATCCCATTTTCTTTCACCTGAGATTTTTTAGTTAGTAAAACTTGCTTCATTATTTAACCATTGATGGAAGCAACACTGCCTCCCTCTCTTGATGTTGTATGTGAGGCTGTGATGTTGTATGTGATGTTGTGTGATGTATGTGATGTTGTGTGATGTTGTGTGTGATGTTGTGTGATGTATGTGATGTTGTGTGATGTTGTATGTGATGTTGTGTGATGTTGTATGTGATGTTGTGTGATGTATGTGACACACACACACACACAAAACCATTGAGAACAAGACCCGGGGTCTCCACCACAGAGAACAAGACCCAGGGTCTCCACCACAGAGAACAAGACCCAGGGTCTCCACCACAGAGAACAAGACCCAGGGTCTCCATCAAATAGAACAAGACCCAGGGTCTCTACCACAGAGAACAAGACCCAGGGTCTCCATCAAATAGAACAAGACCCAGGGTCTCTATCACAGAGAACAAGACCCAGGGTCTCCATCAAATAGAACAAGACCCAGGGTCTCTACCACAGAGAACAAGACCCAGGGTCTCCATCAAATAGAACAAGACCCAGGGTCTCTACCACAGAGAACAAGACCCAGGGTCTCCATCAAATAGAACAAGACCCAGGGACTCTACCACAGAGAACAAGACCCAGGGTCTCCATCAAATAGAACAAGACCCAGGGTCTCTACCACAGAGAACAAGACCCAGGGTCTCCATCAAATAGAACAAGACCCAGGGTCTCTACCACAGAGAACAAGACCCAGGGTCTCCACCATAGGAAACAAGACCCGTGGTCTCCACCACAAGGAACAAGACCCAGGGTCTCCACCACAGGGAACAAGACCCGGGGTCTCCACCACAGGGAACAAGACCCGGGGTCTCCACCACAGGGAACAAGACCCGGGGTCTCCACCACAGGGAACAAGACCCGGGGTCTCCACCACAGAGAACAAGACCCGGGGTCTCCACCACAGAGAACAAGACCCGGGGTCTCCACCACAGAGAATGTCCTAAACCTTCACTCCCCTCAAAAGTTGTTAGGGGAAAACTCTTCAAACTTAACCAGCCATTTTTGTTTACCGGTGGACCTCACTTTAAACGAAACTTAAAGTTGTAAAGTGTGTTAAGTTTGCGTTTATAACATTTTTAACGAGATTTATTCTCGGCCAAGTCTAGCAGTTTGGCGACGGGTTTGTGTGTGTGTGTGTTTGTGCTTGTGTTTGTTTGTGTGTGTTTGTGTTAAAGATATTACATATTACACTAGTCCAGGGGCCACTTGGGAGGTTAGCTTTTGTTCCGAAATTAATTCTCTTCCGATTGCTTCCTTATTTTTGGGAGGAGAATTGATAGAGAGAGAGCGAGAGAGAGAGAGAGAGCAAGTGTTTCACTTTATGTTTGGTCGTGACCTTGGCAGACCATGTCAGCTATCAGCTACAAGTGTTTGGGCTTGGCAGACCTCGCTAGCTATCAGCTACAAGTGCTTGGGCTTGCAGACCTCGCTAGCTATCAGCTACAAGTGGCAGACCTCGCTAGCTATCAGCTACAAGTGTTTGGGCTTGCAGACCTCGCTAGCTATCAGCTACAAGTGTTTGGGCTTGCAGACCTCGCTAGCTATCAGCTACAAGTGTTTGGGCTTGCAGACCTCGCTAGCTATCAGCTACAAGTGTTTGGGCTTGCAGACCTCGCTAGCTATCAGCTACAAGTGTTTGGGATTGCAGACCTCGCTAGCTATCAGCTACAAGTGTTTGGGCTTGCAGACCTCGCTAGCTATCAGCTACAAGTGTTTGGGCTTGCAGACCTCGCTAGCTATCAGCTACAAGTGTTTGGGCTTGCAGACCTCGCTAGCTATCAGCTACAAGTGTTTGGGCTTGCAGACCTCGCTAGCTATCAGCTACGGGGACACTATAACGAATCGCTATCCAATACTTATGATGTTTTACGATGGCGATTTATGTGACCTCATTTGGACAGGTTCATTGCCCCTTCCTTGCCTCTGTAAGGGTGACCCAAATAGAAGGAGCATTCACCATCTTTCATTCAACTCTTACCAAAAGTGTACACAGACATCACAAATCAAATGACTAGTCCGTTTCACATTCATTCTCTTTTCTTCCAACAACTCTCCCCGACATACTCACATATACTTCCTTTATATTCAAGGTGGTATCACACATCCCTGCCTAAGGCCTACCTTTACTGGAAAAGGTCAACTTCTGTGCTACGTACTGTAACCTGAGCAGCATTTTCCTTACAAAAGTTTTATACAGCTTTTAATTACGTATTATTTCATTCCATATATTTACCAGAGTGCTCCCCTATCCACACTATCATATGACCTTGCTAAATCAGTAAATGCTTTAAAAGGCACCTTATTTTGCTTCAGTGTTCTGTAAATACTTGGTCTGCGCATCCCCTACCCTTCTTTAATCCTCCTTGTTGCCTTACAGTCCTACTTTGTGTACTCTTTACCCGGTATTCTCAATAAGGTTATTCCAATAAAGTTATTTCTCTTGTCTCCTTTTCCCTTATACAATGTAACCAAGCATACTCTCTCTCAGTCCTTAGGTCCCTTACCTAACTCCATGCATACACTTAACCAGTACACCAACTATGTTATATCTTCACCCGCTTTTAACATCTCACTTTTAACCCCATCTGTTTCAGCTGCTTTATTCCCATTCATTCTACTGATTGCTTCGTGTACTTTCCCCACATTTCCCTGTGAATCATGTTTACTCCTAACTGATACTATACCTCCCTTCCTAATACGTTACATCACCGCCTCCCTTTAATCATCAACATTTAATAGCTTCTTAAAATATTCTCTTCATCTTTCTAGTACCTTTCCTCTCCCCATCTAGCGTCTCCCCTCTTTCATTGTTTTAACTTGACGGTCCATTTGCTCCCCAGTCTTTCCCAACTTATTAATATCTCTCAAAAACTATTTCTTATTCTCAGTGAAATTTGCTGACAGAAACTCGACCGTGCTCTTATTGGATGTCCTGTATTCTGTTCTATTGTGTGTGTGTGTGTGTGTATGTGTGTGTGTGTGTGTGTGTGTGTGTGTGTGTGTGTGTGTGTGTGTGTGTGTGTGGTGTGCATTATTAAAGTCTGAGGGAGAAAAAATAGAAGTAACGCTGCTGGTGTGTTGGATCGTTCTTGTGAGATTATGTAAATTATTCTCAATCTTTTAAAAAAAACTATCAAACTTATTCTGCACAAGAGCAGTTGTTGCCCTCACAACCTCCTCCTCCTCCTCCACCCGCTGACATGCACCCCGTTAATCACTGTATTAGTGAAGATGGGTTTCCTACGAGCATTTTTACACTGCTTCTTCAGCAGCTTTAAGTGAGTCCTACTTTCTTCCCAGAATACACTCTTGATTCTCCAAACATACACACACACACACACACACACACACACACACACACACACACACACACACAACACACACATCACAACATTTCTTGGTATTCAGTAAACACGTTTACAGAGTACCGCTACGTACCACAATGCACTCCAGCTCCATCAATAAAATATTCATGAGTATTACCAAGCGACTGGCTAAGTCATCCAACTAAAGAAATATCAAAGTAAAAGTTTCCAATCCGATTTGCATTCTGGCTTTAAAAAGGCTTTCGTAGCGGGGCAAAACTACATAACTTTTTAGCATAAGAGAGTCTGCGTATTGGCGAAAAAATAGAGAAAGAAAAAATAATAAAGATGGAAACCAGAGTCAAGTTCAGGTCTCGGTGTGTGTGTGTGTGTGTGTGTGTGTGGTGTGTGTGTGTGTGTGTGTGTGTGTGTGTGCGTGTGTGTGTGTATGCGTGTGTGTGTGTGTGTGTGTGTGTATGTATGTGTGTGTGTGTGTGTATTTGTGTGTGTGTGTGTGTGTGTGTTGTGAGGAATCAAATTTGTGTAAACAAATTTCCCTCTCGTTTGTATGTACTTATAATAAGTTAGTCGTAAATACCTGTCAGTAGTCATGAGAAGTGACCAGCACTGGTCGATGTCCTGGCTTCTGATATGCATGTAACTGCTTACTTGCATTTTTCCTAAATATATCATTTTTTTTCAATAAAATTAACATAATTTTTGATAAATTTTCACTAAAATTAACATATTTCCCCCTCCCACTAAAATTAACAAATATTATTTTGTAAATTTAAGAGTAGTTATCACTATTCTTTTTCTTCTGTCATCTCGAGAGTGTATAGAGTGGGTAAGCCTTTATTTATTTATAGTAGCAAACTGTTCCTATATTACACACACACACACAGGTGTGTGTGTGTGTGGCAGGTTCCATACATAGCTTTAAGGAGAGGTATGATAAAGCTCATGGAGCAGGGACCGTGACCCAGTAGCGGCCAGTGAAGAGGCGGGGCCAGGAGCTATGACTCGACCCCTGCAACCACAACTAGGTGAGTATACACACACACACTACCGTCAACAGAACAGCTTCTCTTTATTCATTCACATTACCTCTTTCCAAAGATGTTGAAACTTTTACCGTAAATTCTTCTCACGTAAAGGTTGGTGTGCGCGGGGCTCAGCGAGTCTACAACATGATGAACGTTTGCCGAGTGTTCTTAAGCGCGCTCGAGCAGGCTGTTTGAGCGCCTCAAGTTGTCGCTTATTGGAAAGACGCCAGCGTGGGCAAGCGGTGTTCCCCTCGTTCAATATACGAGAAGAACTGCCACCAAACTCTCGCTTGCGTAAGACAATGAATGTTTTGCAGACAACTTTAGAGAGAGCGGGCCGGGGGGGGGGGGACACTAGACGATGTTTCGCTCTTTCCTGGGCCGTTATCAAGTTACGAATGAAGATTCCTACTCCTCCTGCTGCTCCATACAATCCATACCCTGCGTCTTGAAACGTCCACCTCATCCTCCAGGCTGCCCCCTCGTACTCCTTCACCGTCTCCTCTTTCTTCTTCTCCTCCTCCTCCTCCTCCTCCTCCTCCTCTTGGATCTTTAGTCCACACCATCAACTTCATAATGTCACCAGCACTAGCTGACCTTTCACTTCCCAACGACACACAAGTGTTTGTTATATGTCGATCTTTAAGGCAGGTCAAACCACCATCATATCCCTCCCCTCTCCCCCTCCCCTCCGGAGGAAGAAACATCTCAGGCGATCACCCTTATTCTACTCATCACAGTGAGGCATAGGTCAATGAGTGTGGTTCCATTTGACCTATGTTCACCAATGTGGCACCACCAGGTGTGGCATCACTAGGTGTGGCATCACTAGGTGTGGCACCACCAGGTGTGGCATCACTAGTTGTGGCATCACTAGGTGTGGCACCACTAGGTGTGGCACCACCAGGTGTGGCACTAGCAGGTGTGGCACCACAAGGTGTTGCATCACTAGGTGTGGCACCACCAGCTGTGGCACCACCAGGTATAGCATCATGTGTGGCATCTGGTGTAGTATCACCAGATGTGGCACCACCAGGTGTGTGGCACCACTAGGTGTAACATCAGGTGTGGCACCACCGGAACTGGTGTCCTTACGAGTGTTGCCTGCATCATCACGTGACCTGGCATGTGTTGCCTGCATCATCACGTGACCTTGCATGTACTGCCTGCATCATCACGTGACCTTGCATGTGTTGCCTGCATCATCACGTGACCTTGCATGTACTGCCTGCATCATCACGTGACGTTTCATGTGTTGCCTGCATCATCACGTGACGTTGCATGTACTGCCTGCATCATCACGTGACGTTGCATGTGTTGCCTGCATCAACACGTGACCTTGCATGTGTTGCCTGCATCACCACGTGACCTTGCATGTGTTGCCTGCATCACCACGTGACCTTGCATGTGTTGCCTGCATCATCACATGACCTTGCATGTGTTGCCTGCATCACCACGTCACCTTGCATGTGTTGTCTACATCACCACGTCACCTTGCATGTGTTGCCTGCATCATCACGTGACCTTGCATGTGTTGCCTGCATCACCACGTCACCTTGCATGTGTTGCCTGCATCATCACGTGACCTTGCATGTGTTGCCTGCATCACCACGTCACCTTGCATGTGTTGCCTGCATCATCACGTGACCTTGCATGTGTTGCCTGCATCACGAGTGTTTGCATGACCAGCTTGAGAAAATAATTATCATACTATTACTTGATCAGATTACTTTCCTGAATTAAATATCGAGATTACATTACCTTCTCCAGTTATTACTTTTGTGGAATTTTGAAATGTCGTGTTGAGGTGAGTTGTGGTGGGTTGAAGTGAATGTAGGTGGGTTGTAGTGAGTAGTGGTGGGTTGTGAGTTGTGGTGGGTTGTGAGTTGTAGTGGGTTGTGAGTTGTAGTGAGTAATGTGGGAAGGAGGGAAAAGAGGACTGAGAGAGAGAGAGAGAGAGAGAGAGAGAGACAGAGAGAGAGAGAGAGAGAGAGAGAGAGACAGAGAGAGAGAGACAGAGAGAGAGACAGAGAGAGAGAGAGTGGAGCAAATTATCTTTAATACAGTTCATTAGTGGAATATTGATTGAATGTAAAACAAAATATAATAATTGGTTAATATAGTTAAGTATATAATGTTAAGTCATTATTTATATTCCCGGTGCGTGTGATGGTGCTTGTGGCTGGTGGTGCTTGTGGCTGGTGGTGCTTGTGGCTGGTGGTGCTTCTTGCTGGTGGTGCTTGTGGCTGGTGGTGCTTGTGGCTTGTGGTGCTTGTGGTTGGTGGTGCTTGTTGCTGGTGGTGCTTATGGGTGGTGGTGCTTGATGCTGGTGGTGCTTTTTGCTGGTGGTGCTTGTTGCTGGTGGTGCTTGTTGTTGGTTGTGCTTGTTGATGCTTGTTGTTGTTGGTGCTTGTTGTTAGTGGTGCTTGTTGTTGGTGGTGCTTGTTGCTGGTGGTGCTTGTTGCTGGTGGTGCTTGTTGCTGGTGCTTGTTGCTGGTGGTGGTTGTTGCTGGTGCTTGTTGTTGGTGGTGCTTGTTGCTGGTGGTGCTTTTTGATGGTGGTGCTTGTTGGTAGTGCTTGTTGTTGGTGGTGCTTGTGGCTGGTGGTGTTTGTTGTTGGTGGTGCTTCTTGCGGGTGGTGCTTGTTGCTGGTGGTTTGTTGCTGGTGCTTCTTGCTGGTGGTGCTTGTTGTTGGTGGTGCTTGTTGCTGGTGGTGCTTGTTGTTGGTGGTGCTTGTTGCTGGTGGTGCTTGTTGGTGGTGCTTCTTGCTGGTGGTACTTGTTGCTGGTGCTTGTTGCTGGTGGTGCTTGTTGGTGGTGCTTGTTGCTGGTGGTGCTTTTTGCTGGTGGTGCTTGTTGGTAGTGCTTGTTGCTGGTTGTGCTTGTTGGTGGTGCTTGTTGTTGGTGGTGCTTGTTGTTGGTGGTGCTTGTTGTTAGTGGTGTTTCTTGTTGTTGGTGCTTGTTGCTGGTGGTGCTTGTTGCTGGTGGTGCTTGTTGGTGGTGCTTGTGGCTGGTGGTGTTTGTTGTTGGTGGTGCTTCTTGCGGGTGGTGCTTGTTGCTGGTGGTGTTTGTTGCTGGTGCTTGTTGCTGGTGGTGCTTGTTGTTCTTGGTGCTTGTTGCTGGTGGTGCTTGTTGGTGGTGCTTGTTGTTGGTGCTTGCTGTTGGTGCTTGTTGCTGGTGGTGCTTCTTGCTGGTGGTGCTTGTGGTTGGTGGTGCTTGTGGTTGGTGGTGCTTGTTGCTGGTGGTGCTTGTGGTTGGTGGTGCTTGTTGCTGGTGGTGCTTATGGGTGGTGGTGTTGTTGCTGGTGGTGCTTTTTTGCTGGTGGTGCTTGTTGTTGGTAGTGCTTGTTGATGGTGGTGCTTGTTGGTGGTGCTTGTTGGTGGTGCTTGTTGTTAGTGCTTGTTGTTGGTGGTGCTTGTTGTTAGTGCTGCTTGTTGGTAGTGCTTGTTGGTAGTGCTTGTTGCTGGTGGTGCTTGTTGCTGGTGCTTTTTGCTGGTGGTGCTTGTTGTTGGTGGTGCTTTTGGCTGGTGGTGCGTGTGGCTGGGGGTGCTTATGGCTGGTGGTGCTTGTTGCTGGTACTTGATGCTGGTGCTTGTTGCTGGTGGTGCTTGTTTTCGGTGGTGCTTGTTGTTATTGGTGCTTGTGGCTGGTGGTGCTTGTGGCTGGTGGTGCTTGTTGCTGGTGGTGCTTGTGGCTGGTGGTGCTTGTTGCTGGTGGTGTTTCACACTTTTTCACTCTCGCACTCTAGCAAATTGCTGCGTGGAAATGAGACAAGTCACACCCACTTATAAAACCACGTACATCCTCGTGCATATATGAAAACTCGATAGAAAACAATATATAACAGCGTAACATGTAGACTATTTTATCGCAGAGCTTGAAAAGCTCTCCCCCCCAACTCACTCACCGAACCAGCTTTGTTCAGAGCTTTGGGCAGCAGCTTATCCTAATATAATTATTGCACCGCTCTATTATTTTTGCTTTTATACCCGCAAACCACGATAAAACTTTTGAATTTTATCCAATTTACATGTTTGCAGCTTAATGGTGAATTATTCAGGCATCTATTTATTTTAAAAACTTGCCACTCACTCTTTCGTAAGCAGAGAGCAGAGAGTTAGACACCCAGTCTGCTTTTTTTTTGCTGGCTCCTCCATTCAAGCTGGTAAAGTGCTCTTGATCTAAGGGTTTGATTCTCCACGATTATGCTAATTTCAGCTCTGAAGGTCGGCCTCAGTGTATCAAACCTGTGGCCTTCACGTTGTCACCCTGTTCACGGTGTCACGCTACACGGTGTCAAACACGAGTGAGGGATAGAATAGGTAAATTAGAGAACGGGTGCATGGGAGGAGACGTGGGTGGGAGGAGAGGTGAGTGGGAGGAGGGGAGGGGGAGAATATTTATCATCCATCTCATTACTCCCGCAAGCATGACAACAAGCACGCTGCCACGTCAAACTAATATTCCAACCAACCACAACGCTCCAAATATTCCCACCACCACAATACTAATATTACCACCATAACAATACATATATTACCACCATAACAATAATAATATTACCACCATAACAATACTAATATTACCACCATAACAATACAAATATTACCACCATAACAATACTAATATTACCACCACAACAATACTAATATTACCACCACCACAATACAAATTTTGCCACCATAACAATACTAATATTACCACCATAACAATACAAATATTCCCACCACCACAATACTAATATTACCACCACAACAATACAAATATTACCACCATAACAATAATATTAACACCACAACAATACAAATATTACCACCATAACAATACTAATATTACCACCACAACAATACTAATATTACCACCACAACAATACAAATATTGCCACCATAACAATACAAATATTACCACCATAACAATACTAATATTACCACCACAACAATACTAATATTATCACCACAACAATACTAATATTACCACCATAACAATACTAATATTACCACCACAACAATACTAATATTACCACCACAACAATACTAATATTACCACCACAACAATACTAATATTACCACTATAACAATACTAATATTACCACCACAACAATACTAATATTACCACCACAGCAATACTAATATTACCACTATAACAATACTAATATTACCACAACAACAATACTAATATTACCACCATAACAATATTAATATTACCACCATAACAATACTAATATTACCACCATAACAGGTATATCTAGCTACTTCTACTTACACTTTAGGTCACACTACACTGGCATACACATGCATATATATACATACACACATCTAGGTTTTTCTTCTTTTTCTTAATAGCTCTTGTTCTTTTTATTTTCTCTATTGTCCATGGGGAAGTGGAAAAGAATCTTTCCTCCGTAAGCCATGCGTGTCGTATGAGGCGACTAAGATGCCGGGAGCAATGGGCTAGTAACCCCTTCTCCTGTATAAATCTACTAAAAACGAGAAGAAGAAAAACTTTATAAAATTGGGTTGTCTGAATGTGCGTGGATGTAGTGCGGATGATAAGAAAGAGATGATTGCCGATGTTATGAATGAAAAGAAGTTGGATGTCCTGGCCCTAAGCGAAACAAAGCTGAAGGGGGTAGGCGAGTTTCAGTGGGGAGAAATAAATGGGATTAAGTCAGGAGTATCTGAGAGAGTTAGAGCTAAGGAAGGGGTAGCAATAATGTTGAAGGATCAGTTATGGAAGGAAAATAGGGAATATAAATGTGTAAATTCAAGGATTATGTGGATTAAAATAAGGGTCGGATGCGAAAAGTGGGTCATAATAAGCGTGTATGCACCTGGAGAAGAGAGGAGTGTAGAGAGAGAGAGAGATTTTGGGAGATGTTAAGCGAATGTATAGGAACTTTTGAACCAAATGAGAGAGTAATTGTGGTAGGGGACCTAAATGCTAAAGTGGGAGAAACATGCAGAGAGGGTGTAGTAGGTAAGTTTGGGGTGCCAGGTGTAAATGATAATGGGAGCCCTTTGATTGAACTTTGTATAGAAAGGGTTTAGTTATAGGTAATACATATTTTAAGAAAAAGAGGATAAATAAGTATACAAGATATGATGTAGGGCGTAATGACAGTAGTTTGTTGGACTATGTATTGGTAGATAAAAGACTGTTGAGTAGACTTCAGGATGTGCATGTTTATAGAGGGCTACAGATATATCAGATCACTTTTTAGTTATAGCTACAGTGGGAGTAAAAGGTAGATGGGATACAAGGAAAATAGAATCAGTAAGTAAAAGAGAGGTGAAGGTTTATAAACTAAAAGAGGAGGCAGTTAGGGTAAGATATAAACAACTATTGGAGGATAGATGGGCTAGTGAGAGTGTAGGCAATGGGGTCGAAAATGTATGGGGTAGATTTAAAAATGTAGTGTTAGAGTGTTCAGCAGAAGTTTGTGGTTACAGGCGAGTGGGTGCAGGAGGGAAGAGGAGCGATTGGTGGAATGATGATGTAAAGAGAGTAGTAAGGGAGAAAAGTTAGCATATGAGAGGTTTTTACAAAGTAGAAGTGATGCAAGGAGGGAAGAGTATATGGAGAGAAAAAGAGAGGTTAAAGAGTGGTGAAGCAATGTAAAAGAGAGCAGATGAGAGAGTGGGTGAGATGTTATCAGCAAATTTTGTTGAAAATAAGAAAATGTTTTGGAATGAGATTAATAAGTTGAGGAAGCCTAGAGAACAAATGGATTTGACAGTTAAAAATAGGAGAGAGAGTTATTAAATGGAGAGTTAGAGGTATCGGGAAGATGGAGAGAATATTTTGAGGATTTGTTAAATGTTGATGAAGACAGGGAAGCTGTGATTTCGTGTGTAGGGCAAGGAGGAATAACATCTTGTAGGAGTGTGGAAGAGCCAGTTGTGGGTGTAGGGAAGTTCGTGAGGCAGTGGGTAGAATGAAAGGGGTAAGGCAGCTGGGATTGATGGGATAAAGATAGAAATGTTAAAAGCAGGTGGGGATATAATTTTGGAGTGGTTGGTGCTATTATTTAATAAATGTATGGAAGAGGGTAAGGTACCTAGGGATTGGCAGAGAGCGTGTATTGTTCCTTTGTATAAAGGCAAAGGGACAAAAGAGAGTGCAAAAATTATAGGGGAATAAGTCTGTTGAGTGTACCTGGTAAAGTGTATGGTAGAGTTATTATTGAAAGAATTAAGAGTAAAACAGAAAGCAGGATAGCAGATGAACAAGGGGCTTTAGGAAAGGTAGGGGTGTGTAGACCAAGTGTTTACAGTGAAACATATAGGTGAACAGTATTTGGATAAGGGTAAAGATGTTTTTGTGGCATTTATGGATTTGGAAAAGGCGTATGATAGGGTAGATAGGGGGCAATGTGGCAGATGTTGCAGGTGTATGGAATAGGAGGAAGGTTACTGAAAGCAGTGAAGAGTTTTTATGAGGATAGTGAGGCTCAGGTTAGAGTGTGTAGGAGGGAAGGGACTATTTCCCAGTAAAAGTGGGCCTTAGACAAGGATGTGTGATGTCACCGTGGTTGTTCAATATATTTATAGATGGGGTTGTAAGAGAAGTGAATGCGAGGGTCTTGGCAAGAGGTGTTGGGCTAAAAGATAAAGAAGCAAATACAAAGTGGGAGTTGTCACAGTTGCTTTTTGCTGATGACACTGTGCTTTTGGGAGATTCTGAAGAGAAGCTGCAGAGGTTGGTGGATGAATTTGGTAGGGTGTGTAAAAGAAGAAAATTGAAAGTGAATATAGGAAAGAGTAAGGTGATGAGGATAACAAAAAGAATAGGTGACGAAAGATTGGATATCAGATTGGAGGGAGAGAGTATGGAGGAGGTGAATGTATTCAGATATTTGGGAGTGGACATGTCGGCGGATGGGTCTATGAAGGATGAGGTGAATCATAGAATTGATGAGGGAAAAGGGTGAGTGGAGCACTTCGGAGTCTGTGGAGACAAAGAACCTTGTCTATGGAAGTAAAGAGGGAATGTATGAGAGTATAGTTATACCAACGCTCTTATATGGGTGTGAAGCATGGGTGATGAATGTTGCAACGAGGAGAAGGCTGGAGGCAGTGGAGATGTCATGTCTGAGGTCAATGTGTGGTGTGAATATAATGCAGAGAATTCGGAGTTTGGAAATTAGGAGGAGGTGCGGATTACCAAAACGATTGTCCAGAGAGCTGAGGAGGGGTTGTTGAGGTGGTTTGGACATGTAGAGAGAATGGAACGAGACAGAGTGACTTCGAGAGTGTATAAATCTGTAGTGGAGGGAAGGCGGGGGAGGGGTCGGCCTAGGAAAGGTTGGAGGGAGGGGTAAAGGAAGTTTTGTGTGCGAGGGCTTGGACTTCCAGCAAGCATGTGTGAGCGTATTTGATAGGAGTGAATGGAGGCATATGGTTTTAATACTTGACGTGCTGTTGGAGTGTGAGCAAAGTAACATTTATGAAGGGATTCAGGAAACCGGCAGGCCGGACTTGAGTTCTGGAGATGGGAAGTACAGTGCCGGCACTCTGAAGGAGGGGTGTTAATGTTGCAGTTTTATAACTGTAGTGTAAAGCACCCTTCTGGCAAGACAGTGATGGAGTGAATGATGATGAAAGTTTTTCTTTTTCGGGCCACCCTGCCTTGGTGGGAATCGGCCGATGTGTTAATAAAAAAAAAAAAAATAATAACAATACTAATATTACCACCATAACAATATTAATATTACCACCATATCAATACTAATATTACCACCATAACAATACTAATATTACCACCATAACAATACTAATATTACCACCACAACAATACTAATATTTCCACCACAACAATACAAATATTACCACCATAACAATACTAATATTACCACCACAACAATACTAATATTACCACCACAACAATACTAATATTACCACCACAACAATACTAATATTACCACCACAACAATACTAATATTACCACCACAACAATACTAATATTACCACCACAACAATACTAATATTACCACCATAACAATACTAATATTACCACCACAACAATACTAATATTATCACCACAACAATACTAATATTACCACCATAACAATACTAATATTACCACCACAACAATACTAATATTACCACCACAACAATACTAATATTACCACCACAACAATACTAATATTACCACTATAACAATACTAATATTACCACCACAACAATACTAATATTACCACCACAGCAATACTAATATTACCACTATAACAATACTAATATTACCACAACAACAATACTAATATTACCACCATAACAATATTAATATTACCACCATAACAATACTAATATTACCACCATAACAATACTAATATTACCACCATAACAATATTAATATTACCACCATATCAATACTAATATTACCACCATAACAATACTAATATTACCACCATAACAATACTAATATTACCACCACAAAACAATATACATATTACCACCATAACAATACTAATATTACCACCATAACAATACTAATATTACCACCACAACAATACTAATATTACCACCAAACAATACTAATATTACCACCATAACAATACTAATATTACCACCACAACAATACTAATATTACCACCAAACAATATAATATTACCACCATAACAATACTAATATTACCACCATAACAATACTAATATTACCACCATAACAATACTAATATTACCACCACAACTAATACTAATATATATTACCACCAAACAATACTAATATTACCACCACAACAATACTAATATTACACCACAACAATACTAATATTACCACCATAACAATACTAATATTACCACCATAACAATACTAATATTACCACCACAACAATACTAATATTACCACCACAACAATACTAATATTACCACCACAACAATACTAATATTACCACCACAACAATACTAATATTACCACCATAACAATACTAATATTACCACCACAACAATACTAATATTACCACCACAACAATACTAATATTACCACCACAACAATATTAATATTACCACCATAACAATACTAATATTACCACCATAACAATACTAATATTACCACCATAACAATACTAATATTACCACCATAACAATACTAATATTACCACCACAACAATACTAATATTACCACCATAACAATACTAATATTACCACCATAACAATACTAATATTACCACCACAACAATACTAATATTCCACACCATATAATATTCCACCATAACAATACTAATATTACCACCAAACAATACTAATATTACCACCACAACAATACTAATATTACCACCACAACAATACTAATATTACCACCACAACAATACTAATATTACCACCACAACAATACTAATATTACCACCACAACAATACTAATATTACCACCACAACAATACTAATATTACCACCATAACAATACTAATATTACCACCATAACAATACTAATATTACCACCACAACAATACTAATATTACCACCACAACAATACTAATATTACCACCACAACAATACTAATATTACCACCACAACAATACTAATATTACCACCACAACAATACTAATATTACCACCACAACAATACAAATATTGCCACCATAACAGTACATTGGCCACATATACTGGCTGTTTAATTATGCGACACTATAGTCCACCAGCATGTTAATCACCTCTCATTTTCTCTCTGGCTCTGGAGATGAATATTCCAAGTTTGGTTAATGAGAACGACGTTGCATACATACTTGATTTGTAATTAGTGCTTAATACAACCAAGAGAAGGATGGGGCGGGACTCTGGTTGTGTAGGTGTGCACTTACCTAAATGTGTTTGCAGGGGTCGAACTTCATGCCCGTCCTCTTAATCAGGAGAGACCAGATTTACCGGTTACTAGCTTCTTGGGTTCCCTTCTTGGCTTCTTAACCAATTTATTACATGACACTTTCTTTGTTTGTTTTTTTGTTTGTTTACTTTCCATCTATGCCTTATTCCTGGTCCTCTCTTTTGAAACAGTCTCGTCCTGTTCACTCTGTAGTTAAGTTCTCTTAGTTTCTCCTTAGAGCTCTGCTCTTCTGGCACCTGGCTGCTATTGTCAAGTGCCAGTTAATGTTCCAAGTCGGACCGAAACGTCGTCATTAGTTTCTTTCTGTGTTATTGTCTCAGAGCTCTGCATTTTATGCATCTTTCAGGATATGTTTGATCAGGTGTGGGCTCCATGCTGGTGCTGGAGAATCAGACACATGTGCAACACATGGGTATCTTTATTTGAAGATGTTCCGCTAGCCAGTGACTCTGTCACTGCATTGCAGAAATGACAATGACAGTGGCAGATAAGGCAATCAGTCCCTCAGTCTTGCGGAACTATATACAAGTCTGAGGGACCAATTACCTCATCTTTTACTGTTTTTCAATATCATCTCTGTATTGAACTGATGAAAACCACTGGTTGGCGACACATAAAGAACCCCAGGTGCTGCAGCTGCGTCTAATTTTTCATCTTCATGGTATTTAATATCATTATCGTAATTCATGATGGCGCTGATATATGTACAGACCCTCATAGCTCTTTCCTCTCGTTCCTGGAGGTACTTCTTAGGTTTGACTGTCTTACATATTCTTGTCTTCAGGGGAAAATGGTCATATTCTTGTCTTGAGGGAAAACCGCATTCCGGACTACCACTTTTCGACTACGACATTAGTTTTCCCAAATTGAGTGGCACAGGTTTTCCCCCTTGGACCTTGATGAAAATCTTAGTGTGACTGTGGAGCATCAACAAGAATTTTAAACAATCCCTTCCTGTACTCGTCTTGCTGGTACATTGGTAGGGAAAATTGAATCCTTCTGGAATTAACACCGACGAGAAGTTTAACATTTGTGGAATTAAGTCTGTGGAGGATTTTATATTTTGGTTCAGCATTGTCGAGAGTCATCAATATCTGACCAGTTTTAAAGCATATACGTAATCTGATTCCGTGTGATAATGGAAGGGAATGATACTGTCGTGACACAGTTAAGAACATTTTGTAGCGTAACTTGGAGACACAGTCAAGAACATTTTTTACAGACGTGCGATCGACGTACTTTGATGCTTCTCTTTAATGTATTTCTATCACTCCCAGGAAAGAAGTGGTCATTTCTATCACTCCCAGGAAAGAAGTGGTCATTTCTATCACTCCCAGGAAAGAAGTGGTCATTTCTATCACTCCCAGGAAAGAAGTGGTCATTTCTATCACTCCCAGGAAAGAAGTGGTCATTTCTATCACTCCCAGGAAGAGAAGAAGGGTAAAGAAACCAGGTGACATAGAAGAACGATAAAGAAACCGGAGAAAGAGAAGAACGGCGAAGAAACCAGAGAAATAGAAGTAGGGTAAAGAAAATACAGAAACAGAAGAAAGGTAAATAAACCAGGGAAGAAATAGAAGAAGTGAAGACAGTAGAGGGGAAAACGTACACAGAAGAGTAAAATAAAAGAGAAGAGATTGGAGAAGCGAATAAGAATAGAAACCCGGAATAAGGAAATAAGGAGATGGCGGAGGAGTAAATAAAGACCAGAGAGTGGAAACAAATTAAAAAGATTAATAGGGAAAATGAAATACAAAGGTACAAGAAGAATAAGAAGAAAAAATAGAAAAGTGAAATATAAAAAGAGGAGATACGTGAAAGAAATTAATGAAAAAGAGAAGTAAAAATAAGGAAATGTTTGAAAAATGGCAAAAAATAAAGTTCGAAAATTATTGAATTAAAAAAAATAAAAAGCGAACGAAAAAAATACTTAAAAAAGTATAAGAAGATAAAAGAATACTGAGAACCTACATTACCCATTGCTTCTCTTTTTTTCTCTCTCTCTCCTCTCTCTCTCTTCTCTCTCTCTCTAAAAATAATATTTACACAACTCAAAATTCTAACAAATGCTCGAAAAAAGAGTTATTTTTTTTTGAGTAGGACTGAATGAAATTATCTGAGGCAGCTGCCTGCGATAACCTCCAGGCAGCTGCCTGTGATAACCTCCAGGCAGCTGCCTGCGATAACCTCCAGGCAGCTGCCTGTGATAACCTCCAGGCAGCTGCCTGCGATAACCTCCAGGCAGCTGCCTGCAATAACCTCCAGGCAGCTGCCTGCAATAACCTCCAGGCAGCTGCCTGCGATAACCTCCAGGCAGCTGCCTGTGATAACCTCCAGACAGCTGCCTGCAATAACCTCCAGGTAGCTGCCTGCGATAACCTCCAGGCAGCTGCCTGCGATAACCTTCAGGCAGCTGCCTGCGATAACCTCCAGGCAGCTGCCTGTGATAACCTCCAGGCAGCTGCCTGCGATAACCTCCAGGCAGCTGCCTGCGATAACTCCAGGCAGCTGCCTGCGATAACCTCCAGGCAGCTGCCTGCACAACCTCCAGGCAGCTGCCTGACAACTCCAGGCAGCTGCCTGTGATAACCTCCAGGCAACTGCCTGCGATAACCTCCAGGCAGCTGCCTGCAATAACATCCAGGCAGCTGCCTGCAATAACCTCCAGGCAGCTGCCTGCGATAACCTTCAGGCAGCTGCCTGCGATAACCTTCAGGCAGCTGCCTGCGATAACCTCCAGGCAGCTGCCTGCAATAACCTCCAGGCAGCTGCCTGTGATAACCTCCAGGCAGCTGCCTGTGATAACCTCCAGGCAGCTGCCTGCGATAACCTCCAGGCAGCTGCCTGCGATAACCTCCAGGAAGCTGCCTGTGATAACCTCCAGGCAGCTGCCTGCAATAACCTCCAGGCAGCTGCCTGCGATAACCTCCAGGCAGCTGCCTGCAATAACCTCCAGGCAGCTGCCTGCAAACATGAATGCCCGACATAATGAGTTTCAATCAGGAGTTATCTCAAAAATAGATGAGCTAATTTTATCCCCGCCATCATTCTTGGCGCTGGGCTCCTGCTCCAAATAAATTAACACTGAAAAAAAAATATATATATATATACGAAAGTATTATGTCCGTGACGTGTACAAAGTCAGTGTGTGTGTGTGTGTGTGTGTGTGTGTGTGTGTGTGTGTGTATACAACATTTAATCAACGGCATATTTTTTTTTTCTCCGAAATCTGACACCTCTGGCCCAGACCATATTATTGTCTTGAGGGTAACTGTTTATATATATATATATATATATATATATATATATATATATATATATATATATATATATATATAGGACAAGAGAAAGTATTGGGAAATACCGTCTTCCTTGACTATATATAAAGATTACATCCGGCATTTTTCTTCAGATCTGTTAATCCTGACTTCCTTAGCGTCTTGATGTTATTGTATTTTAGATGAAGTGCTCTTGTGTGTGTGTGTGTGTGTTTGTTTATTGTGTGTGTGTGTGTATGTTTGTTTATTGTGTGTGTGTGTGTGCGTGTGCGTGTATGTGTTTGTGTGTGGTGACTTCTGGTTTACAAATCTGCCACCATCTTCTTTTTCTATGTAATACAAAGACAGAGCAGAACCGGACAACGTTTCGCTCAATCAGAGCCTTATTAAGCCTTGATAAAGAGCTTTCCTTGTGCGACACGTGTCATTGTGTCATTCTGTTATCCATATTGGCATTTTTTAACCAATGGGCCGTTTACACCGGGGTAGAGTGATCCTCCAGAAAAGGAAGCATATTAATATTCATTCTTTCCATGGCTGCCTTGACACTTCATAACAGTTCAAATGGATCTCTGCACTTCAACATTCTCATCCATCCTTTAGAGTGCAGGTACTGCACTTACCACCTCCAGGACTGTAACATCCTCACCCATCCTTCAGAGTGTAGGTACTGTACTTCCCACCTCCAGGACTGTAACATCCTCACCCATCCTTCAGAGTGCAGGTACTGTACTTCCCACCTCCAGGACTGTAACATCCTCACCCATCCTTCAGAGTGCAGGTACTGTACTTCCCACCTCCAGGACTGTAACATCCTCACCCATCCTTCAGAGTGCAGGTACTGTACTTCCCACCTCCAGGACTGTAACATCCTTATCCATCCTTCAGATTGCAGGTACTGTACTTCCCACCTCCAGGACTGTAACATCCTCACCCATCCTTCAGAGTGTAGGTACTGTATTTCCCACCTCCAGGACTGTAATATCCTTATCCATCCTTCAGATTGCAGGTACTGTACTTCCCACCTCCAGGACTGTAACATCCTCACCCATCCTTCAGAGTGCAGGTACTGTACTTCCCACCTCCAGGACTGTAACATCCTCACCCATCCTTCAGAGTGCAGGTACTGTACTTCCCACCTCCAGGACTGTAACATCCTCACCCATCCTTCAGAGTGTAGGTACTGTATTTCCCACCTCCAGGACTGTAATATCCTTATCCATCCTTCAGAGTGCAGGTACTGTCTTCCCACATCCAGGACTGTTACATCCTCACCCATCCTTCAGAGTGTAGGTACTGTATTTCCTACCTCCAGGACTGTAACATCCTTATCCATCCTTCAGAGTGCAGGTACTGTACTTCCCACCTCCAGGACTGTTACATCCTCATCCATCCTTCAGAGTGTAGGCATTATACTACTAACCTCCGGGACTCAAGAACCTGAATCATTTACAAACGTTACTTTATTTACACTCCAACAATACACTAAATCCCTAAAAACAGTTGTCTCAGCTCACCTCGATAGCTGATGATGGTAGTAGTGGTACCTGGGATGTTATGGTAACAGTGGGACTACGTGGGAGATTGTGGTGGTAGTTCTTGTACCTGATAGGTAAATAGGTGCTCGTAGCGAGCCAGGTGCTCCGTCCAATTGAATATCTCTCATTAGCAATTTACCTGGCCTGATCGGCTTAAGGCTAATCCAGTGAGAGAGCGAGAGCGAGCGAGCGAGCGAGCGAGAGAGAGAGAGAGAGAGAGAGAGAGAGAGAGAGAGAGAGAGAGAGAGAGAGAGAGAGAGAGAGAGAGAGAGAGAGAGAGAGAGAGACGAATAGACGCAAGCCGCCTCCGAACTCTGCAAACTCTTAATTCTAGCCAAGGGCTCCTGATACTGTGATTTAACACTACCATCACCTTCCTCAGATCAAACGGAACTATTTCCCATTCTCCAAAGGCTGCCTGACCCCTTGGGATCAAACGCTTTCCCATACACATAAGAATAATGATATTAATATTCGACAAAGCTAAAAGCAACATTGGCCCAACATTCTGACTCAGGCCTGAGTAACATTCTGACTCAGGCCTGAGTAACATTCTGACTCAGACCTGAGCAGTGAGTGCACTCAGAAAATGGCTTGATTAATTTTCCGAACAATTTAAAAAAAAAAAATTTTTTTTATAATTATGAATGTGTGATGTTTTAATTTGCTTCTGTGCAATTATTCCCGCCATGACAGTCACGTACGTAACAAAAAAAAAAAGGCTTATCGATTCAGTGTATTGAAGTTGTGTGTGCACGTGATAGTCTGGTCCGGGCGCCACGTATGTACGTGCAGACATTGATGACAGTACAGTGATACCAGCAGACATTGATGACAATACAGTGATACCAACAGACATTGATGACGGTACAGTGATACCAGCAGACATTGATGACAGTACAGTGATACCAGCAGACACTGATGGCAGTACAGTGATACCAGCAGACACTGATGGCAGTACAGTGATGCCAGCAGACACTGATGGCAGTACAGTGATACCAGCAGACATTGATGACAGTACAGTGATACCAGCAGACACTGATGGCAGTACAGTGATACCAGCAGACACTGATGGCAGTACAGTGATACCAGCAGACATTGATGACAGTACAGTGATACCAGCAGACATTGATGACAATACAGTGATACCAGCAGACATTGATGACGGTACAGTGATACCAGCAGACATTGATGATGTCATGTAGGGGGGGTATGGAAATTCAACGGATAATCGGGGATATGGGAGTATGGGTGGGGAGTGAGTAGGCAGGAGAGGTGAGGTGACAGGAGCGGAGGTAATGTGAGGTCACTGGTGACTACACCATCACCTCTCATTACCACCACACTACTCACCCTCTCTCTACTTGAAATATAAATAATATAAAATAGTATAAGAATAAAGACTAATAAGAATATAACGGGGACAGTGAATATTACTATTCCACTCAAACACAGTTTATTTAAGTCCTTGTACAATAATATATTTGGGAACAGGAGAATACTATTGAGTTTAGATAAATGGGGATTGTACATTCATGCAGGGAGACAGGGAATACAATCAACTGACGAAACAGAATATAACTTACAATATAGTTCAGAGGACAGTTCACCACAGGAACTCAGTCACACTGCTAGCCACAGGTCCCAAGACCTGCTCCCACAGAACTCTGCCCAGTGTCTCCAACAGTCTCCTCCAGAGACTCTACAGCAGCTCTCTCCCAGAGCTCTGCACACCGACAGCCGCTCTGCTAGAATCTCGTGCCCAGAGCTCTGCACACAGGTCAGAGCTCCGCCAGAATGTCTCCAGCCCAGAGCTCCACACACAGGCCAGAGCTCCGCCAGAATCTCTCCAGCCCAGAGCTCCGCACACAGGCCAGAGCTCCGCCAGAATCTCTCCTTTCTAGTTGTTTCCTCGGCCTTATATAGTCCTCCAAGCATCCCCCCAATGAGGAGTGCACCATGTGCTTTGACCTGACGCCGAAACCTGACGCTAGTTCAAGACAAAAGACCTGAGCCTTAATCCGAACGGCAGGTGTGGCTGCTTAGGTAGACCTCACAGCACACTGACTACATCACATCCCCTTTGTCCCCACTTTAAAATATCTGAGAACTAGGACAATTTGTCCTAAGTTATTAGACTATTTTAATCCTAAACCCTTAATTATATTACAATACAAAGACAAAATTACACATAACATAATATAAAAGTATACAACTACATATATTTCCGTCAGCCTTCTCAACTACCACAAGGCAGCATAATCAGTACACCTCGCAGGTGACCAGCATAACAGTTGCTCTCTGGTGCAAAGCCTCCTTACCCGTCATTTCTCCTTAAAACTAAATATCTGGCTCCAGTGCCTTCCCTACTTCTACTAGAAATGCACTAGCCGGTGCTAGTCACCCTCGCTCGTTAACCATTGGGCCAAACCTCTCTAGGCTTCTTTGGCGTGGAAAACTGCTCCAACGGGTTGCATTCTTTCAAGTAACTGCAACTGGACCACATCACGACCACCAAGGTCGTATGTTAACACACTTCACATACACACTTCAACTTCTGAAAATCGAGATAGGGCAAGCATCGCAGCTAAGACCCACCATTATCCTATGCCACTACTAGGATTCACTGGCCTCATAAAACAAGGTAGCCATGATCACTTGACCGTTTCCAAGGTCACCTTATTCCACACAGGTAACACTAACACTTCTGGCAAGTCAAAGTAGGCTGGGAACATCTCACACTCTTAATTGTCTCTCATGGCTGGCAGGACATCCCCCATACTGGTCTTACAGGGTGGCCAGCATGACAGCATACACCTCCATACCACTGGTCCCAGCAGCTGGAGTCCATCCCACGGCTCGCGTCCTTCCACATCTCCGAGGATGGCAGCTCCTTCATAGTAGATTCTCCTGTCCTGGCACACCAGACAGAATCCCTCATACTCCACTGCAGCATCACCGCCATCATCTCCTCCCGAGCTAGGCAGCATCGCAGCATCACAGCACCGCCACAGCATCGCAGCACGGCTACAGCATCGCAGCACGGCTATAGCATTGCAGCACGGCCCCAGCATCGCAGCATGGCCATAGCATCACAGCACGACCACAGCATCTCAGCGTCACAGCACGGCAGGCAGCAGCACACAGCCAGTCTCAGCATAGCAGACAGCATCAGACAGCCTCGTCTCAGTAAACCGCAGCATCATAAGCAGCCGACATCAGCAGTAGCAGACTAGGGTCAGATGCTCAAGGTGAGGTGAGGTCACTTCTGGTCATTAACAGAGGTGCGGTCACTCATCCCTGGCAACTGCGGGTAACTTGCGGTCAGTGGGTGATGGTCACAGGGTGGGTGACACCCACTACAATGGATGACAGACCAGGGCAGCAATACTGCAACTGGAGCACATCAGCTGGATGACTGGGCACATCAGCTGGGTGACTGGACACATCAGCTGGGTGACCATGAGAGCCAGCTCTTCAATGGGTGACAGTTGTGGATGATTCTTCCAAGGCGGGCTAGGTGACTGGGTGACTTCTCGTTTCTCTGTAAATATTCAATTTCGGCCAGTAATTGCATCCCACAAAAGTCTCACCCAAACACTTATAACCTCCACCATTTATCCCAACCCAACACACAACTCCACCAAATATAATATTACAACCACACAATTACTCAGACCCGCGGTCAAAAAAAGGTCAGCTTAGGTCACTTGGATTATAATATCACACAGATATTTACTTGAACTTTACACACACACACAAAAATATGGTAGCAAATGGTAGCATAACACAAATATAACCGAGCAGTCAAAAGGCACATGGGACTGGTTCATACTATAAAAATAATAAGAACCATCCCACCGCTGCCACCATGTCATGTAGGGGGGGTATGGAAATTCAACGGATAATCGGGGATATGGGAGTATGGGTGGGGAGTGAGTAGGCAGGAGAGGTGAGGTGACAGGAGCGGAGGTAATGTGAGGTCACTGGTGACTACACCATCACCTCTCATTACCACCACACTACTCACCCTCTCTCTACTTGAAATATAAATAATATAAAATAGTATAAGAATAAAGACTAATAAGAATATAACGGGGACAGTGAATATTACTATTCCACTCAAACACAGTTTATTTAAGTCCTTGTACAATAATATATTTGGGAACAGGAGAATACTATTGAGTTTAGATAAATGGGGATTGTACATTCATGCAGGGAGACAGGAATACAATCAACTGACGAAACAGAATATAACTTACAATATAGTTCAGAGGACAGTTCACCACAGGAACTCAGTCACACTGCTAGCCACAGGTCCCAAGACCTGCTCCCACAGAACTCTGCCCAGTGTCTCCAACAGTCTCCTCCAGAGACTCTACAGCAGCTCTCTCCCAGAGCTCTGCACACCGACAGCCGCTCTGCTAGAATCTCGTGCCCAGAGCTCTGCACACAGGTCAGAGCTCCGCCAGAATGTCTCCAGCCCAGAGCTCCACACACAGGCCAGAGCTCCGCCAGAATCTCTCCAGCCCAGAGCTCCGCACACAGGCCAGAGCTCCGCCAGAATCTCTCCTTTCTAGTTGTTTCCTCGGCCTTATATAGTCCTCCAAGCATCCCCCCAATGAGGAGTGCACCATGTGCTTTGACCTGACGCCGAAACCTGACGCTAGTTCAAGACAAAAGACCTGAGCCTTAATCCGAACGGCAGGTGTGGCTGCTTAGGTAGACCTCACAGCACACTGACTACATCACAATGACAATACAGTGATACCAGCAGACATTGATGACAATACAGTGATACCAGCAGACATTGATGACAGTACAGTGATACCAGCAGACATTGATGACAATACAGTGATACCAGCAGACATTGATGACAGTACAGTGATACCAGCAGACATTGATGACAATACAGTGATACCAGTAGGCATTGATGACGGTACAGTGATACCAGCAGACATTGATGACAGTACAGTGATACCAGCAGACACTGATGGCAGTACAGTGATACCAGCAGACACTGATGGCAGTACAGTGATACCAACAGACATTGATGACAGTATAGTGATACCAGCAGACATTGATGACAGTACAGTGATACCAGCAGGCATTGATGACAGTACAGTGATACCAGCAGACACTGATGGCAGTACAATGATACAAGCAGACATTGATGACAGTACAGTGATACCAGCAGACATTGATGACAGTACAGTGATACCAGCAGACACTGATGGCAGTATAGTGATACCAGCAGACACTGATGGAAGTACAGTGATACCAGTAGACATTGATGACAGTACAGTGATACCAGCAGACATTGATGACAGTACAGTGATACCAGCATGCATTGATGACAGTACAATGATACCAGCAGACACTGATGGCAGTACAATGATACCAGCAGACATTGATGACAGTACAGTGATACCAGCAGACATTGATGACAGTACAGTGATACTAGCAGACATTGATGACAGTACAGTGATACCAGCAGACATTGATGACGGTACAGTGATACCAACAGACATTGATGACGGTATAGTGATACCAGCAGACACTGATGGCAGTACAGTGATACCAGCAGACACTGATGGCAGTACAGTGATACCAGCAGACATTGATGACAGTACAGTGATACGTGCAGACACTGATAGCAGTACAGTGATACGTGCAGACACTGATAGCAGTACAGTGATACGTGCAGACATTGACGTTAGTACATTGATACCATCAGACATTGATGCCAGTACAGTGATACGTGCAGACACTCAATACAACACTGTAACACATACCAACACTCAGTACAACACTGTACTAATACCGATGCTGAATGCATCCCTCACAGCATAGTTAATCACGTATATTTTCCCCACTACAAATAGTCAAGAAAAACAGTAAGAAAAAATACATTAATATCAGATAAAATAAAAAAAATCGACTAATTAGTACGTTATTTAAACAGAATAAATCAACTTAATATATGAAGAAAAAAAATCTCTGACTGTTGATCTAAAGAAAGTTAATTAGAAATGAAAAAAAAAAAGTTATTGACTGGGCTAAATTTTAGTGAAAATAATCTCAGATTTATTTTTTTTGGAAGTAAATGACAGAGATATACTCAAACCATCATCTTAAGAAACAGTCTGAACAACGACTGTTTTATAAACAGTCAGCCCGTCACTGTTTTGGGGAGGAGGATTCGTCACTGGGTTCTTGGCATAGAATTTTCCACTGCTGTGTATCTTATGTGAATTTCTTCATATGCGCCTTTCTTGATCCCAGGTTAGGTTAGGTAAGGTTTGTCAGGAAACAGATCAAGTGTTTCCTGACGCTGGTCTTATTCACATGATGACCCAATTATATCTATCTATCTATCTATCTATATATATATATATATATATATATATATATATATATATATATATATATATATATATATATATATATATATATATATATATATATATATATATATATATATATATAAAATCGACGTTAGATTGAATTACCTTTGGCGAGGCTAAAATATTAAGCATTTATAACGTACCAGAACAGCAAGAAATGAATTATAAGATAAAGTAAACAACGTTGTAAACAGTGAGGCGTCGAGTGCAGTGGAAAATGTACAGTCAGATAATCACTGTTTAAGGCTCGTGAGCGGTCACGTGTTTGAGTGTTGTAGGAACAGTGAAGTGCTGACTGTTGTAAAGAGGATGGGCTGGCATACCTGGGGCGTGTGGGGAGCATCAAGCAGTAATAATCTCTCTTCTTCGCTGCTGTTTTATTCTCTTCTCTTCTCCTCCTCTCTCATCTTCCTTCGTCTTGTTTCCTCTCCCATCCCCAATAATTTTCTCCCCTCTCCTCTATTCCCTCTCTCTCCTCTATTTCCTCTCCTTTCCTCTCTATTCCCTCTCTCCTCTTCTCTCCTTTTGTTCACTCTCTTCTCCTCTCATCTATTCCCTCTCTCTCTCTCTCTCTCTCTCTCTCTCTCTCTCTCTCTCTCTCTCTCTCTCTCTCTCTCCTCTCATCTATTCTCTCTCCTCTCATCTATTCTCTCTTCTCTCATCTATTCCCTCTCCTTTCCTCCCTCTCCTCTCCTCTCCCTCTCCTCATCTACCAACAACTCCACTTCAATACAGACAACCTCAGGCACCAGCAATTTCAAGAGCTCATAAACACCACAAAAATTGACTCCACAAAATATATGATATCTAACTATTCATTGTTCCTGATAAATATGTAGATATATTATGTAGATATAATATGTAG